>CM035173.1:14314278-14546778 GCA_020205615.1 Panax quinquefolius | reverse complement strand
AGTTTCCGAATCACCGGCCCAATCTGCATCGCCAAAAGCTACAAGAGAGGAGTGTGGTGCTCGAGTGAGTAGTATACTATAATGTATGGTATGTTTTAAGTAGCGCAATACTCGTTTAACAGCTGCCCAGTGAGGAATTAGGGGACAATGCATGAACTGACATAAACGGTTGACAGCATAAGAGATGTCGGGTTGCGTGAAAGCAAGATAGTTAAGTGCATCTACTATGCTGCGATAAAGAGTTGGGTCCGAATAAGGATGTCCATCCGTGGAGGTAAGTGTTGTCGAGGATGACATTGGTGATGCAATGGGTTTGGCTGTGAGCATGCCGGTGCGAGCGAGTAGATTTGTAATGTAGCGTTGTTGGGTAAGAAACATAGAGTTGGTGTCGCGAATAACTTCGATGCCGAGAAAGTAGTGAATATCACCAAGATCTTTGACCGCAAAATCGCTGCCAAGAGATGCAATAAAATCATTGACGAGCGATATATTGGACCCTGTAATAATAATGTCATAGAGACTTTTAGATGAATTGATTACTTAACACCACCAAAGAAGAATGTAATAACGTCAAAGAAATACTCCCTCCGTTGTAGTACTACTGTACTAATACTTTTATTTTTAAATATAAAATTTAATTTGCAGACAACGCTCATTTACATAGTAACTCATTCAACCTTTTGTCTAATATTTCACAAAAAGAGTTTATTTGTAAAATTTAAAATATTTTTCCATTCTATGTATACCTCTAATTTATTGAGTATTTGTTATAGTGGTAATTATGACATGATATATAATTGAGTTATTGTAGTAACTCAATTATATCATTTGGAATTAATTCTGTGGAAAATAGATTAATTACGATGTAATATTCTATCGACAATAATTTTCTTGAAACTAATACAATTCTGACGTAATTAATTATGCCAAAATTATAAACAAATTTACTTTAAAAAAATCAATAATGACCATATATTCACCTTTTTGGCATAAAAAATAATTGAAATAAATGTTAAAATAAGACTCAATATTACACATAAACATTTTTTAGCCACATGGCGCCATGTCATCAATTTCTGACGTGGTACTATTAATTAGAAGTAATCAGGAAAAACTAAAAGTTTAATCTTCTAATTGAAAAAATTGAGAAGACAATTCCCAAAGTGAAAAATAATAATAATTAAGAGTTTAATATCCTAATTAAAAAATTGAGAAGACAATCACCAAAATAAAAAAAATAAAAGTTTAGGTATTAATCTATTTTTAGGCATTTTTTTAATTTAATTTTATGTATATATTTATCCAGTAAAGTTAAAAAGACATTATTTAAATAGGATGCTAGGGTTCTGTGTCTATTTAGCCATCGTACGGAAGAGTAGGTGAGCTATGGTGAATACTTTAGCTCCAGCTTTGATTTTGTCTCACAGTCTTAATTATGTCGGATTTTAGTTATAGATCTGTCTTGATCGTTAAATTGATAATGTCTCACAATCTTATGTTGGAGTTTAATTATTGACGTATGTCCTGATCGTCATTAGAAAATAAAAACAAAAAAATTATAAACTTCGGTGCTTGTTGAATGTTCAAATATTTATTGATTAATTATTTGTTCCCAGTCCCATTTCCGTGTTGAATTAAGAAGAGGTGACTATATATATATATATATATATATATATATATATATATATGTGTGTGTGTGTGTGTGTGTGTGTGTGTGTGTTATTAAAATATGAAATAAATATTCAAAGTTTGAAATTGTTGAATGCTAAGACATTCTTACTCTCAACAACTTTCATATTCAACGAGAGGATTATAGTTCAACTACTTTCGTTATCAAGTAGCTAGTGTTATACTAAGTTTGGATTGGAGTAATAAAAGTGAGAATGGAATTACTAATTTTTTTAAAATAAAAAAAGTTGTGTTTTATTGTAATTGGAATGGTTTGAATCATTCTTATTACTCCCAAATTTATGAATTTTATTTTTTGGAAGAGAGAAATAACTCATTCCAACTAGAATGGAATGAATCATTCCACTCTCCATTCAATTCCTTCAATCCAAACGTAACATTAATTTATATGAAAATTAAATCTAAAAAGGTAAAAGAAATAGTGGTATGTATAGTTAATTAAAAAGCTAGGCAATATTAGTTATTATAAGTTGATGTGTTCGTCTGAATTGCGTTCTTAGTTTGATTTGTACCTTGGTGTTTTGCCGCTAGCTTAGTTATCGCTAATATGGCTAGGCAAATTTGTGAAAGGAAATTGATATTTTTACATAAATTTTTTATATGGAGATAGAAGTGAGATTCATTCATTATTCATATGAAAATATTAATTTTTATGTGATAATATTAATCCCATTTGTAAAACTATATTGTTGAGAAAATGCCCGTTTTAAAGCTAGAGAGGGTGCATTAGCATTACCGTACTATATATATTGTTACTACTTCAGCTCCTCCCAAAAACAAATATCAAGGATTGTTTAGTACAAAATTTGGAAATAATTTTTTTAATAATAATAATATAAAAAATAGTCTTTAAAGTATTGGAGTGTATATTAATAAAGATATATATTTTTTGCATGAGATATAGGCCGCGTACGTACCTGGTCTCATGCTGCATGCTGCAAAAGTACGTGACTTTTCTTTCTTTTTTTTCTTTTGTTTTTAATTATTTTTGGCAGAAGATGAACACTGACTTTTCCATAAGCGCCGAAAATGTATAATATATATATATATATATATATATGCGTACTTTTTTATGATTGACTTAGTAAATACATTTATTTGAGCGACTTTTGAAAACTTTACAGGCCAAACTTCTATTGACTTTTGTATTTTCAGATGCGTTTATATTTTTTGGGTCCAAAAGTCTTCAGACAGCAGATAGCTGACGATTACAACCAGTGGAGGGTATATAATTTTTTTCAGCATTAGTGGATTTTAATTAAATATTTTTACATTTATGAGTTATTGTCTCACTCTAAAATTCTGTAAGTTGTAAAAATACTTTGAAGAATTAATTAGATTATAATGGATTTTTTTTTATCCTATCAAATTTAACTTTATTATTAATTTATCATCTTGAGTTTACTAAATTATAAATTTTGATTATAACAATGCACATTCAAGCAAGTTGGATCTTAATTAATTTCTTTGTATATATTTTGTGAAAAAAATTATTTACTGGTACTGCTGTTCAATTTTTTTTATAACAACCATGGTATGAGCTAATTTGAGATATAGTTGAAAAAATGATATGAATCCATTTGACAACAAATAAAATATCTCTATTCCAAACGAAAATTATTTTATATTTTTAAAGTCAGATTATAAGCAAGATACCTAGAGTAGCATCATTATCTTGAATTTGTGCCCACTTTTCCTCTAATTCCTAAACAGCCTCTCCCATTGAACCCCAAGAAGATTCACATAATTCCATCAAATATTTGAAAAATCAAATTTATGTCTTTTGCATGTGTGACAATTAATGAAAACACTTTATATGTATCAACAAAGCCACCAAAATTATGGACACAACTCAATGTACCACAAAAGGACCATGTCAAAGTCTTCTTCTTGTATTCACACGTTTCATATATTAAACCATATCGACATTCTCTTTCCCTCATTTTATCAAATACTTAAAATGCACTATTCAACCACGCATAAACTAAAAAAAAATCTCAAATAATTATATTATTTAACAATACAAAAGGTTAATAAAATCATTATTTCAGTTGCACACATATGTTACCCTAAAATAAAAACACATCCAAATCGCAGAAAACAACAATCAAAAAGTATTACAAACTTTGATTAATGCAAAGCGATCCTTACGAAGTTAGAAGCAATAATTATCAAGACTGATAATTAATATAATTAATTTGAAACATATATATGGGGAGTTAATTATCAAGTAATTTCATCCATTTATATCTCCACCATTTCATACATTCTACTACTTTTAGTTTTAGTTAGAGATTAACTAGACTACCCATCTTGGGGCTGATCGATGGATGTCTAGTAGCCATGCCAGAGCCCGTTGTCTTTAATTTATTGGGCTACAAGCTTGAAGAGCTTACCTTTAATTTCCATAGCCCAACCCCGTCTTTTCCTACGTTCCCCCAAATGAATTAATGGATTTAATTCTTGTAATGATTACTTTTTGTTCAGGAGGATATCCTGAAAACAAACTTGTTTAATTATTTAATGGTTAATTACAAAATTTATAATTTTATGTAGTGTAATTATATTGATAACATCTATCAAGTGATTTATAATATTGCTCCAGAAATAAAAATACCTAATCTTGACACTTTTTCACCGGTTGATGAATATGTGAATTTTCAATTAAAATTTCAAAGGTTTAAAATTCTTTCAAAATTTTAACAATAAAAATACTTTATAAGTTTTTTTGTCTGATTAAACTCAATGTCATGAATTATCTATTAACATTAAAATAGAACACTTGATGCATTAAATAAAATTAGAGAAAAAAGTGTAATAGAAATCCAATAACTTGAGTTTGTCTCTTAGACTCGTTTGTGTAAATAAACAAAACTAGTTGATAACCCATGCAATGCACAGGCTAGTTTGAATAAAGATTTTAATAATTTATCAGGTATTCATATAAAAAAAAACAATGCATAATTCAATAATTATTTTTACCCGTAAGCGCCTAATAACACTAATCAAATAGTGATATTTGAGTTTAATTGGAATACTAATTCCTAATAAATTTTTGTGCTAAATTAAATTGATTATAATAATATTTGAGAAAGAAAACCTACACTATATATTTTAATTAATTAATTTAATAATGGTATTTTCAAATTTTTAATTGGCTATATCTAAAAATTGAATATCTTAATAAAATTATAATAATTAAATTATCTTACATAAAATTGGTCAAGATATATTATCTTAAAACAATTTTTTAATAAAAAATATTATAATAAGTTTGGTAGAGCGAAAAATAAAAATATTTTAGACTTACTTTCTCTTGTTAGAAAATAAAAATAAAAAATTATTTGTGTATCATCATTTATGATTTCAAATTTTTCAATTGATTTGATTTGATGATGTCATCATTTATGTGTATTTGTATATTTGAAGTATTGATTTCAAATTTTTCCAATTGATTTGATTTGATGATGTCATCATTTATGTGTATTTATATATTTGAAGTATTGATTGGGTGTGTTTGGAAGCCATAATTGATTGTCAATTAGAAAATAAAAAAAAAAATTATTTATGTGTATCATCATTTGTGATTTTTCCAATTGATTTGATTTGATGATGTCATCATTTATGTGTATTTATATATTTGAAGTATTGATTTCAAATTTTTCCAATTGATTTGATGATGTCATTATTTATGTGTATTTATATATTTGAAGTATTGATTGGGTGTGTTTGGAAGCCATAATTGATTGTCAAATTGATTTCAAATTAATTGGTTGTGATGCCTTTATATATATAATAGTTTTTCCAATTGATTTGATTTGATGATGTCATCATTTTTTTGTATTTATATATTTGAAGTATTGATTGGGTGTGTTTGGAAGCCATAATTGATTGTCAAATTGATTTCAATTGATTTCAAATTAATTGATTGTGATGCCTTTATATATATAATATAATTGTTTGTTGGTGTTCAAATCGCCTAAACACGAACACAAGATTTTAATATGAATCAAGTTTGCTGATAACTTGGTTCATTTGCAGTTATAAATACTTTCAACATATATATATATATATATATATATATATATATATATATATATATATATAGACTTTCTACAGCGAATTGGAAGGAATGAATTAAGAATGAAATCGTGATAACGATGATGATTTTTACGCCATATAGCAAAAATAAAAATCGGCTTTCTATGCTATAATGCGGAAAAATCGTCGTTATAATTAGGTTCGATTCTTGGTTCATTTCTTCCAATTCAATTAGTGTGACCAGATATATATATATATATATATGACAATGATTCATAGTATGTATTTGCTATGGATCAAAAATAAGCAAATAACATTTTCACCTTCCATTATATATATGAACGGATGAGATTAAAAAAGATAACTCGCCGTCCGTTAGAAATTCTAGTGGACTGGTGAATTACAAATTATTGCCAACTATACCCAATCGCTACAACCTTAAACGGCTTTTATTTTAATAATAGGGTCCCACCTAGTCAAATACAATTGTAAATGGGTCCCAACTTTGTCAGATTTTATAAAATAAAAAAAAGAATTTATTTTTTTAAAATATACCAACCGCTACATGATGTAGTGGCTTGGCCTTTAATTTTTTGTTTTCATGTTCAAACACAAATGTAAATGGGTAACACTTTATCAGACTTTATAAAAAATAGATTTTTTTTAAAAAAATATACCAATCGTGCTACATGCTTTAGCGACTTGGCTTTTTTTATCATGTTCAAACATGTGTAAATGAGTCCCACTTTATAAGATTATATATAAAAAAAAAGGATTTTTTTAAATATACCAACATGTTGTAGCGACTTGGCTTTAAATTTTAGTTTTTTTAAGTTCAAACATGTGTAAATGAGTCCCACTTTATCAGAATTTATTAAAAAAGGGATTTTTTTTAAATATATCATCCGCTACATGTTGTAACGGCTTAACTTTAAATATTTTTTTTAATGTTCAAATACGTGTAAATGTGTCCTACTTTATCAGATTTTATTCAAAAAAAAGGAATTTTTTTTTAAATATAGCAACCGCTGCATGCTGTAGCGGTTTCCTTTAATTTTTTATTTTCTTGCTTGGCGCCTCAGGAACAAGCATCTTGAAAATTAGCATTTATGAAAAAGCTAATCAGCTGACATGGCTAACGCTGACTGTTCGAATTTTACATGACAAGTTAACCGCTACATGTTGTAGCGGGTTTCACTTTACACCTTATTTAACTCTCATTTTCCCTACAATTTCTCCCATTTACTTTTACCTTCAAACATATCACATTCAACCAAACCAAACCATATTAAGCCAAACCAAATTAAGGGAGTGTTTGATAAAAATTGAATGAATTTGAATCTGAATCTGAATTTAAATCTAAATCTGATTGAGCTGAATATGAATCTAAATGAAAAAAGTTGTTTGATAATTAACATGTCTGAAACATTTAAATGACATAATTTTATTATTTTACCCTTGTAAAAAAATTCAAAATTGTTGTAAATTTATTTAATATTACTTAATATAATAGTTAATATTTTCTTAAATTTTTTAATTTTTTTACTTTATTATCTTTCTTCATTCACCATTCAATTTAAAAAAAAAAAACTTAATTTATTTAAATTCAATCATCCGAATCGATTCAAATGTTCGGATGATTTTTTTCAAAACAAACGACTTAACGATTGGTGATTCAAATGATTCACCATTCGGATGTATTCAAATTATAAACAAACAACACCTAAAATAATAAAGAACATAACATAGAGCGAAAGAAGCCGGCTGAAAGAGGAAAACAACAATAATTTGTAACGGCTAGATTCACACATTAGAAATGTGTAAGAATTTTTTATATTTATGTAATATTATTATTGTCATTGTTATTATTATTATTATTATTATTATTATTATTATTATTATTATTATTATTATTACTGTCATTATTAATATTATTATTATTATTGTCATTATTATTCACACTTGTTCCCTTGTTCCCTTGTTTTTTGTGTTTTTCTAAGGAACGATGTAATTTTTTAAAAAAATATCAGTTTGTAGCTGCTCGGTATGGAAAAGGAAAAAAAATAATTTTAATATGGAACTCGGAAACAATGCAATGAAAAAAAAAATGGTCGCCTCAGCTTGTAGCTGTTGAGACAGTCATTTCGGGACAAAGAATTAATTTTAGTTCATTTCATAGTGCCGCCACATCTTGTTCATTTTACATTTGGGACAAAGTTAATTTTTAATTATTTAAAATTTATATGGGACACGAAACGATGCAATTTAAATAAATAAATAAATAAATCAACCAAACCGCTACAACATGTAACGACTGAGACGGTAAATTAGGGATAACAAATTAAATTCAGTTCATTTTCCATTAATTAAATTTACACGGGAAACGAGACGATGCAAAAAAAATACAAATTTCCTCAACATGTAGCGGTTAAGTGATATACATTATTTAAGATTGGCTATTAGTACTTATTTTTTGGTCACCAAATCAGTACTAAAATATGCAACCATTGAATTACTATTATTTCAAATAATTATTAATTTTAATATTAAAAAAATATTAATATTAATAATATTTTCTTAGTATTTTTATTATAAATATGAGTAAACAAAGTCATTAACTTTTTGATGATATTTTCATTCATATATTTACAAAAAACATAACATAAATAATACAATAAAGGTTATTTTTTTGGCTCAGGAATCCCTAACACTCGATAGTGATTTCACTAATCATGGTCGGTTTCAAAGTTACAAATTGCACATTTTCGACGAGGCTTAGATGGAATGATTTTCTCGAGTGTACTCTTTAATGTAGATTGTTTTTTTGCGGCCATTTGCTTGAGAAATAATAGGCGGCAAAAACTCATTTTCTTCTACTTCCTCCTTTGCATCTTCATCGTCATTATCGTAACCCATATCATGAGGTGAATCTCCAACCGTGCGATCAATGTCGTTGTCTGCCAGTTCAGTAATATTCTCATCTGGATCATACTGATCAACCAACGATTTTTCTCGTGCATTCAGTTTAAGAACAACTTTGTAACCTTGAACTGAGCAAGCAGCTTTGCTCGCTAACTCCTGGTAATCACTCATCAAATGATTATAGCGTATTGCTTGATTTTGTTCAAAGTCAGCAACTGTGGAATTAAAGAGTAATTCTGCACCATCTCTTGTCCATCGATGAATAATCATGCTGCTTGGTATTTCTAAAATACTCTTAAACATGAAATATCTCAAGATGTGTCTGCATAATTCACCTGAATGAGACATTTGACAATTACATGTTACCGACCCCAGCTGACGATTGTTGATGATTTTTTATATCTTCCACCACTTTCAATAGCATCTACAAGATACACTGCATAGACCTTAGTATCAATGACACACAACTCATTAACTTTCCTAACATTGTATTTCATGAAATCGACGAATTGGCGTTGGAAACGTCTAAATATTTCTTTTGTTTACACATGTGCAGCATGAACTTCCAAAGATGAACCGAGCACCATATTCATTTTTCGATATTTTGTTATGTAATCGACCTTCCTCTCTTTGATAATTTTTTTTTCTATAGCCGTTTTTGTGACGCCCCCAAAATAGGTATACATCACCCATTCCGAGTTGTCAATACATGGTACAGAAACAACTACAACTTTATTATTACAACAGTAAAACTGTGAGTTTAAATACAAATATTATCTTCTAGACAATATTTATACTCAAATAAATCCTCATCACATTTATTGATACATTATTTTACAAAAATGGTGAGGACTACTAAACAATCCTTTCTAAAACCTTCATTCCATACCCCGACTCGTACTCGCTATATTCTCGCCTCCTGAGAAGAATGGAACAAAAAGGAAAAGGGTGAGCTCAACTAGCTCAGTAAAGAATATTATGACTAAGATAATATACAACAAATTATCGTTAGTCTTCAACAGGGAAAAATTTAATAGAATACAATAGACAACAAGTTTCGGATCAATATTCGCAATGTGAAATAATAATTCATAGAAGAAGAGTTACATAGAGAATGAAATCTACTATAATCTATGAATTTAACGATCCATCATCAATATTTTATCCTCGTAACATCAATCAATATTCATCTCAAATCAAACATTCATCTTTGCACTACAAAGCCAAAGATATTCATCGATCGATCATGTTCATCTCAACACTGCTCATCTTTGCACTACAGCCAAAGATATTCATCATTAATCAGTGTTCATTTAAACACTGCTCATCTTTGCACTACAAAGCCAAAGATATTCTTCAGAAATCATTCATCTTTGCACTACGAGCCAAAGATATTCAATAATATCATCATTTAAGACCGAGGATGATGAAAAATATTTTAAAGAAACGAATCCAAAGAAACAAAATGACAAGGATTAAGGATTAATGATTCGTACTTTGTTTTATCCATGTCCAACAATACCTCAAAAATAATCATAGTGGTGTAAAATTCAAGAATGATCAAAACATGGATACAATCAAAGCTAGTATCCGGATAGATATTTTGGACGAAAAGAAGAAATTTTATTTTTCTATGAATAAAGTCCGATATCGTGAATAGTGTCAGATATCGTGAATAAAGCCGTATACGTGAATAGTAACTCTGACACCAAAAGATAGAAATTCCACAAAAAAAAACATCTTCACGCTTCATGAATAGTACTCGTGAATAGTAACTCGTGAATAGTAACTCATGAATAGTAACTCGTGAATAGTAACTCATGAATAGTAACCCCGACATGAAAAAGTTCCAAATTTGATAAAAAGTTCCAATCAATATTTCAAAGATAATGATATTGAAGAAATAATATCATCCGAGAGAAAAAATAACATCCCTTACCTCAAAGAATCAAGATTTCTAAGGAAAGGCTCAAGTGATGTTTGAATGAAACTTGTCTTGAGCAAGAACTCTCAAAGTATCTAAATACTCACAAAATACGCTCAATAATATAGAGAGAGAAAGAGAAAAACTTTGTTTACGTGTGATTTTCAATTCTAACTTAACCTCTATTTATAGGAAAATGTTAGCCCGTAGAAAAGCGACACTTGACACTCTTACCACTGATGGCTTTACTTGCTACTATTGCCACCACCACATTTGAAATAAAATTCAGCACATTTCTTCACCAACCACAAGTGGGGCCCACTCAATTCTAGAATTTTCCACCAAAATCAATTATAAACCTAATTTTCGAATCCGACACCTCTTAAAATTCACAACAAATCATTCGTGCATTTTAACGGTTCAAAATTTGTGGACATATACTCAACTTATGTATGTATAACATACCCAAAAATTACCACAATCCAACGGTCGGATTAAAAATTATAACCCCCGCAATATATCTCAAAACCCCTGATTTAATTTTTAATACCTCCAATCTGGTAAAATACTGATAAAACACCTCAACAATAATTTCTTCATTTATAACCACATAAATAAATCCATCATTTATATCCACATAAAATAAATATTTCTTTATCATATGAATCAATAATTAATTATTCACAAATAATATTACGTAATCACAATTATGACAACCAGTGTAGCTCCTGTGAAGAGGGGCTTTCCGATAAGGATTTCTCCTTATCTGGCGCCGATTAGGTGACCAAACCTCTCCTCGACAGTAACTTTCTAGACATTGCCAATAATGCTATCTAATAATATTATTCAAATAATATGAATTATTGATCCGATAATGGAGATAATGTGCGTTGACAATTATTGAACAACAATAATATAAAATATCAACGCAAAGAATTATTGAATCAATAAAATAAAATATTGAATAAGAATTCACCAGAAAAATTATTGAGTAGTGCCTTCTAACGTAAGGATCAATAATTCAACAATCACTGCAATACCGGTAATATTATCAACTTGACCAGACATCGTATTTTAACCAACGGGTATTCCAACATCTTAACCCAGAATAACTACGCCGTTATTTTTAACCAACTTATATTTGTCGCTTTCTTCATCCAATCGCTTTCTTTCCGTTATGGGGCCCACACATGGTCATACGTCAGCATTTAATATTCCCCGACAAATTTTAATATTCCACGACCAAACGAATATTCCCCGACAAAATGAATATTTTATAACCACTTGCTTATTTTGAAATATTTGCGTATTTAACCCTTAACTATCCACATTAATCAAATCAACCCTTACTATTTCAAAATAATAAATAAAGGAAATTCCTTTTATTTAAAAAAAATTTCGGTCTTACAACCTCCCTCCTTATGAAATTTCGTCCCTCGAAATTGACGTACGATACTGGTGTGTTTCGAAAGGTGAGGATACCTCGCTTTCATTTCGCTTCCAATTCCCTGTGTCATTTCTCTATAAAGATGATTCCTCCACAAAACTTTAACTTGTGGTATGACCTTTCTTGGCGTAGGACATGCTCCTTCCTATCCAAGATCTTGATAGGTACCTCCTCATATCGTTAAGTCTTCGCTATCTCGTCCTGGTTCTAACTCAATAACGTGGTTCGGGTCTTTCACATATTTACTGAAGTACGGATATGTGAAACACATTATGAACACGAGACATACTCGGAGGTAACGCAAGTCTATAGGCTACATTTCCTACTCGGTCAAGAATTTGAAATGGACCAATAAATCGTGGATTGAGCTTTCCTCTCTTCCCAAATCTTGTAACTCCTTCCATGGAGCAACTCGCAACAATACATGATCCCCTACATTAAATTCCACGTCCTTTCGATGAAGATCCGCATAACTCTTTTGTCGATCTTGAGCCGCTTTGTATACGTTGTCGAATCATTTGGATCTTTTCGGTGAGTCATACGTCTTAACTCGGGTCCCAAATAATGTTGCTTCACCCACCTCATCCCAACATATTGGAGAACGACATTTTCGGCCCATATAATGCTTCAATGGAGCCACACCTATACTTGCTCGATAACTGTTGTTGTAGGAGAATTCCACCAATGGTAAATACTTATCCCAACCGCCTCTTGAAGTCTAGGACACGTAGTCTTAATAAATCTTCAAGAGTTTGAATAGTCCTCTCGATTGTCCGTCTGCTTTGGGGATGGTATGTCAACTAAATCGCAAATCCGTGCCCATAGCT
This sequence comes from Panax quinquefolius, assembly GCA_020205615.1. Taxonomy (NCBI): domain Eukaryota; kingdom Viridiplantae; phylum Streptophyta; class Magnoliopsida; order Apiales; family Araliaceae; genus Panax; species Panax quinquefolius. The sequence continues at coordinate 14,533,928 of CM035173.1, read as the reverse complement.
TTTTGCAAGCTAACCCAAAATCTTGAAGTGAATCTTGGGTCACGATCCGAAACTATGGATACAGTATGCCATGCAACCTCACAATCTCATTTACGTACATACTAGCAAGACGCTCAAGTGAATAAGTCTCCGTGACGGCAAAGAAATGAGCGACTTGGTTAATCTATCAACAATAACCCAAATAAAGATTGATGCCTTGAGAAACCGTAGGAAGACCCAGAACGAAATCCATGGTAATGTGTTCCCACTTCCATTCCTAAATCTCAAGTGGTTGCAACGGACCCTTAGGTACTAGATGCTCCGCCTTTACACGCTGGCAAGTTAAACACATCGAGATAAACTTTGCAATCTCTCTCTTCATATTATTCCACCAAAATGTATGTCAAGATCACGATACATTTTAGTACTTCCAGATGGATTGCAAATGGTGTATTGTGTGCTCCATCATAATCTTGTACTTCAAATCGTAGTCGTTAGGAACACAAAGTCTAGAGTGGACTCAAGTATTCCTTCTTCATCAATTCTCGCTTCCTAATAGCTCCTTCTTGTACTTTCTTCTTCATACGCATCATTTCCGGCCTGGTGGCTCGAGCAACCTTAACTTTTCTATTAAAGTTGGCTCTATGCGATATACTTGACATCATCGCACTCGCTCCCCGCATATGATCTTCTACTCAATGCGTCACCACCACGCTCGCTTTACCGGGATGGTATTGAATAGTGTGGTCGTAGTCTTTCAATAGCTTGAGCCAACGTCATTGCCGCATGTTGAGTTCTTTTTTGAGTGAAGAAATATTTAAGGCTTTTATGATCCGAATATATCTCCACTTTCTCCCATATAGATAGTGCCTCCATATCTTTAAGCAAGCAACGATCACGCCGCTAACTCTAGATCATGAGTAGGATAATTCCTCTCATACTCTTTAAGTTGTCGCGAGGCATAGGCTATGACTTTCCCACGCTGCATGAGAACACATCCTAACCCTTTGCACCAAGCATCATTGTAGATAACAAATCCATCCGAACCGGATGGTATTGTTAAACAGTCTTAAAATAAGTCTCCTCTTAAGCTCTTGGAAACTTTTCTCGCATTCTTTTCCCCAAACGAATTTCGTATCCTTTCGAAAGTTAGTTGAGTTAATGGAGTAGCGATTCGAGAAAACCCTTCCACGAATCTCCGATAATAACCAAATTAAGCCCAAAAGCTACGACTTCATCACCGACTTGGTTGCTCTAACTTTGTATTGCTTCAATCTTCACGGATCAACAGATACTCCATGTTTTGACACCACATGCCCAAGAAAGGCTACTTCCTCGCCGTAACTCGCATTTCTTCAATTTGGCATATAGTTGGTTTTCACGAAGCCTTTGGAGTACCAAACTTCAAATGGTGCTCATGATCTTCACGACTTTTGGAATATATAAGGATGTCATCAATAAAGACAACAACGAATCGATCCAAATATTCCTTGAATACTTTTGTTCATCATATCCATGAAAGCCGCAGGAGCATTAGTTAGTCCGAAAGACATGACTAAGAATTCATAATGCCCATACCGAAGTTCTCGGAAGGAAGTCTTTGAATATCCTCGCCTCTAATCTTCAAATTGATGATATCCGTAACGAAGATCGATTTTTGAAAAGAATTGTGCCCTCAGAATCGGTCAAACAAGTCATCAATACGAGGTAGAGGATACCTATTCTTGATGGTGACATGGTTCAATTCCCGATAGTCAATACAAAGTCGCATACTCCCGCTCTTTCTTCTTTTTACAAATAAAACAGAGCACCCCAAGGAGATGTACTAGATCGAATGAAACCAATGTCCAACAATTCCTCGTAGTTGGACCTTTAACTCCTCAAGTTCAATAGAGCCATTCGATATGGGGTTTTAGAAATGGGCTTTGTACGGTGTTCAAGATCAATAAAGAATTCAACTTCACGCTCTGGGGTAGACCGGAAGTTCTTCGAAAATACGTCGTGAAAGTCAATAACAACAGAATATTATTCAAATTTGACGTGTCTTTATTCAAATCCATAACATGGGCTAAGAAAGCTTGACATCCGCTTTTTCAATAAACGAATAGCTTTATGATTAGATATGACAAATGATTGATTTTAATGGTTTAGTTGCTTGAATTGCATAACAGTTGGTTAGAATATGAAAACTAACAACCTTACGAAAAACAATCAATTTTGGCATGATGAGTAGTTAACCAATCAATCCCTAAAATCACATCAAAAGCAAGTATCTTTAAAGAGATAAGGTCAACAAAAAGGTAATGGTGCCAACTTGAATCAAACAAGATTTATAAACAAATTGGATGTGATGAAAGTTTCTCCTAACGAGTTTCCACAGATAGATCAAAGTCTAATTTCTCCGGAGTCAAGTTTAAACGCTGAGCACACGCAGGAGAGATAAATGAATGGGTAGCACCGGTATCAAGTAAGGTATAAACTTCGCAAGAATTTATAAATAGCTTACCCGTGATCACCTCGTTTGGGTTCTCGCATTATGACCCGATCACAACAACAAACGCCTTCTTCCTAATCGCTGACTTTGACTTTTCTCGGGATGATCTTTTGAGTCACCGTCCTCATTAACTAGGTTTCGCTACTCATAATCTCGAAAGCGATATGTCCTTCCTTTCCACAACTATAGCATACCTTGAACTGTTGTAGGGCGCTTTGACCGATATGTCCTCTTTTTTCCGCATTTGTAGATATGACCGGTGGTCGATCTCTCTCCTTAGAACCGCTTCTCGCCAAGACCGCTGCCTTCACATAGTCGTTGTTAAATCTCCTCTTTTAAAATCTCCTCCCGACTCGCTTTCTTCTGCTTTTTCACGACCATGATTACCACCAGAGTGGTTACCATTTCTGTCCCGCTGCTTTCTTTCTCCGCAGTTATCATTATTCGCTGACCGCCATCTCCGTACGATCCTCGGTTATGGTCCTCAACCGACCGTATTCGTTATCTCGCCTAATAATTGAGCCTCATTTACAACATCTCGAATAAAGAGAAAGTTTATGAGAAATGAGATATCGACGTACGCCGTTTCAAACCTCTAAGAAACATCCGCCATACACGTTCCTCATTCTCCACCAAATGAGGTGCAAACTCGATAACTCTGCAAACTTTGCCTCAGCATCGAGACACCGCTCATGTTGTTTTGCTCTAATCGATGAACTCCACTTCCTTCATACGACGAAACACTTTCGTGAAAGTATTTGTCATTAAATAATCTCTCAAACGCCTCCCAAGACATGCTTTGAAAAGTGCTGGACGATGAGTACGCTTCACAGATCTCTCACCAATGGTCTGCCTCGCCACGGAACATAAAGGTGGCGAATGGAACCTTTGTTCTCCGCATCCCAAGACATCGAATATCTTGGTAATTTGTTTGACCCATGTTTCCGCCATGATCGGATCTCGCTTTCCTTAAATTCGTGGTCCCAACTCTTTGAACCGCTTGGTTGTGACAACCCGTGAATTGCTATTTCCTTCTCCTCAGATTTTGAACACGAGTCTCCTCGTCTGATTTTGCATGAACCGCAAAAACTTCTAAACATCCCCTCGCTTCATCATCTCGCTTTCGGTGGTGTTGTTCACGGGAGGAAACATTGCCACTTTCTGTTACGCTCTCCTCAAGGTAAAGACAGTATCTCCACGGTCTCATTTACTCCATCATTAATATTCTCAAATGACATTCTCAACATCACATAAAACAAGGGTTAATTAAGGAAATCAATATATCACATAATATCCCTTATATACTAACCAACTAACAAATAAGCTTAGGTAGACACACTAGCGGCAAGGATTTTACTGCCTCTCCCTCCTAGTTCTATTCCCCGATCTCCGCCAGAGATCATATCCCTAAGCTCGATACCAACCGCATGACGCCTCATAAAATAGTATACATCACCCATTCCGAGTTGTCAATACATGGCACGTAAACAACTACAACTTTATTATTACAACAAGAAAAGCTGTGAGTTTAAATACAAATATTATCTTCTAGACAATATTTATACTCAAATAAATCCTCATCACATTTATCGATACATTATTTTACAAAATGGTGAGGACTACTAAACAATCCTTTCTAAAACCTTCATTCCATACCCCGACTACATGCTCGCTTATATTCTCGCCTCCCGAGAAGAATGGAACAAAAAGGAAAAGGGTGAGCTCAACTAGCTCAAGAAAAGAATATTATGACTAAGATAATATACAACAAATTATCGTTAGTCTTCAACAGGAAAAATTTAATGTAATACAATGAGATAAACAAGTTTCGATCAATATTCGCAATGAAATAATAATTCATAGAAGAGTTACATGAGAATGAAATCTACTATAATCTATGAATTTAACAATTCATCATCAATATTTTATCCTCGTAACATCAATCAATATTCATCTCAAATCAAACATTCATCTTTGACTACAGCCAAAGATATTCATCATCACTCATGTGTTCATCTCAACACTGCTCATCTTTGCACTACGTGCCAAAGATATTCATCACTTAGGGTCATGTTCATTTAAACACTGCTCATCTTTGCACTACTGTGCCAAAGATATTCTTCAGAAATCATTCATCTTTGCACTACAGGGCCAAAGATATTCAATAATATCATCATTTAAGACCGAGGATGATGAAAAATATTTTTAAAGAACGAATCCAAATTGAAACAAAATGACAAGGATTAAGGATTAATGATTCAGACTTTGTTTTATCCATGTCCAACAATACCTCAAAAATAATCATAGTGGTGTAAAATTCAAGAATGATCAAAACATGGATACAATCAAAGCTAGTATCCGTGATAGATATTTTGACGAAAAGAAGAAATTTTATTTTTCTATGAATAGTGTCAGATATCGTGAATAGTCCGATACGTGAATAGTCCAGATATCGTGAATAGTCTTGAGATATCGTGAATAGTAACTCAGACACCAAAAGATAGAAATTCCACAAAAAAACATCTTCACGCTTCATGAATAGTACTTTGAATAAGAATCGTGAATAAGAACTCATGAATAGTAACTCGTGAATAAGAACTCATGAATAGTAACCCCGACATGAAAAAGTTCCAAATTTGATAAAAGTTCCAATCAATATTTCAAAGATAATGATATTGAAGAAATAATATCATCCGAGAAGAAAATAACATCCCTTACCTCGAAAAATCAAGATTTCGGAAGGAAAGGCTCAAGTGATCTTGAATGAAACTTATCAGATCAACAAAGAACTCTCAAAGTATCTAAATACTCACAAAATACGCTCAATAATATAGAGAGAGAAAGAGAGAAACTTTGTTTCGTGTGATTTTCAATTCTAACTTAACCTCTATTTATAGGAAAATGTTAGCCCACCAAGCAGACTTGACTGCAAGCACCGATGGCTTTACTCGCTACTATTGCCACCCACCACATTTGAAATAAAATTCAGCACATTTCTTCACCAACCACAAGTGGGGCCCACTCAATTCTAGAATTTTCCACCAAAATCAATTATAAACCTAATTTTCGAATCCGACACCTCTTAAAATTCACAACAAATCATTCGTGCATTTTAATTGTTCAAAATTTGTGGACATATACTCAACTTATGTATGTATAACATACCCAAAATTACCACAATCCAACGGTTTGATTAAAATTATAACCCCCGCAATATATCTCAAAACCCCGATTTAATTTTTAATACCTCCAACTGGTAAAATACTCGATAAAACACCTCAACAATAATTTCTTCATTTATAACCACATAAATAAATCCATCATTTATATCCACATAAAATAAATATTTCTTTATCATATGAATCAATAATTAATTATTCACAAATAATATTACAGTAATCACAATTATGACAACCAGTGCCGTTCCTGTGAAAAGAGGGGCTTTCCGATAAGGATTTCTCCTTCTCGCGCGCAAGCAATTAGGTGACCAAACCTCTCCTCGATGTAACTTTCTAGACATTGCCAATAATGCTATCTAATAATATTATTCAAATAATATGAATTATTGATCCGATAATGGAGATAATGTGCAAAAGACAATTATTGAACAACAATAATATAAAATATCAACGCAAAGAATTATCAATCAATAAAATAAAATATCGAATAAGAATTCATCGTAAAAATTATTGAGTAGTGCCTTCTAACGTAAGGATCAATAATTCAACAATACAGGCAATACCGCGCTATCTTTGTCTGACCACGCCAGACATCAGATTTTAACCAATCGTATTCCAACAGTCTTTAATTAGAATAACTACGCCAATTTATTTTTAACCAACTTATATTTGTCGCTTTCTTCATCCAATCGCTTTCACATGGGGCCCACATTATGGTCACACTGCATCGTGCATTTAATATTCCCTCGACAAAGCATTTAATATTCCACGACCAAACGAATATTCCCTCAACAAAATGAATATTTTATAACCACTTGCTTATTTTGAAATATTTGCGTATTTAACCCTTAACTATCCACATTAATCAAATCAACCCTTACTATTTCAAAATAATAAATAAAGGAAATTCCTTTTTATTTAAAAAAAATTTCGGGGTCTTACAGTTTTACTCTGAACTACAAATTCTTTCATACTTGTCGAAACATTAACATATTCATCAAAAAAATGATTCATGCTCTCGCTTCTTCCAGTGGTTGTCATTCCCGTAGCAAAATATCTCTTTGTATATGCATGAATCCATTTCTCTCGTACATCATACAAACTTCCAAACCACTCATTTTTATACAATTCATAGTTCCTTATCAAAATATGCCAACGCTCTTTAAACTCCCTAATGGACAATGAATTATACACACAATTGTTAAAATGATCTTTGAATGATGGGTGCTCGTAATATACATGATGCAATTTCTCAGGAAATTTATTGGTAATATGCCAAGAACACATGCAATAAATGATAACTATAAGGGAGTACCGTAGCAATAACATTACTCATGTCTTTATCTTGGTCAGTGATGATCATTGTAGGTGTCTGTAGTCAATTGCTTCGAGCCATGTCTCTAATACCCAAACGAAAGTGTCATCCGTTTCGTCCCTTAACAATGCAAATCCAAACAATACAGACTGATAATGGTGGTTGACCCCGAAAAATGGAACAAATGGCATGCCATTCTTATTTGTTCGGTACGTACTGTCAAATGTCACAACATCTCCGAACTGTTAATACATAAATCTTGATTGGGCGTCAACCCACAAAATACAAATTATGCGATTGTTTTCACCAGGTTTCACTCGGAATTTTTTTTTACTATCACTTCCGGATGTAAGTTTTTTCAAATAATTTACAGCAACTTGTGCATCATTTTCATCTGCAAAATCACGCCTTAAATCTCTCACCACATTCTGAACATTTAGATTAGAGAAAGAAACATTTTGCATCCCACCACCCATTGTGCTCAAAACTTTCATCATCCTACTAGAACCAATATCAAACTTATTTAAAGTGTAAATTAATTTTCTTGCAACATGAGTAATATTTTTGTGCCTCAATCAAATCTACTTTGGTAGAGGTCACTAAGTGATGATTGTGCTCTAATTCAACAGTAAAATAAAATACACCAATTGTCTTCTTTCATATTGTGGACAACATATATTCTAGCTTTGCATGCATAATGTGCGTACTATAGAGTCTCTTTGTCTACTTAGTTTATTAATACCATCTTCACCATCACGTAAACTCTAGACAATAGTTGGTGTACCGACTTTTTTACATACATATAATCTAGATGACACATCATTCGTATGAGCATGTTTATGACTAGTTACAATTCTAATCTCCAATCCATTTTTACGAGCATATGATCTATAAAATTTTTTACCTTCTTCCAACTTACAAAATAATTGATCAACGTATGGAACCATTTCAATTTTACTACTTTCAACTTCACTTACAAACTCAGATGTATTTTCACAATCTAAACTTGCAGCAGAATCTGAAGAACTAGATAAAAATAATTTCTTATGGATATTATATGTCATTTCGAAAAAATTACTTATGAATAATAATGAAGAATTGTCGGATCAGAACTTCAAGTTGAACGGGGAATTGAAAGTGAACAACCAGATCAAGCAAAGCTACGAAGATGTGAAAAAGAAAATCAATTTCCGAGAGAATAAACCAAACTGTAGGAGATGTGGGAAATGAAGGATAGGAAGGCAAGTTGAGCAAAGACTAAGCTGCAAGAGAATAAAAAGGGGAAGAGGACCAGCCGCTACATGTTGTAGCGACTAATACTTTTAATTTCCACCCAACTCAAATTTATTTACTTTTCTCATTTCCTATGTCAGCTTTTCACATTTCCCATATCAACTTTTCATATTTCCCTATGTCAGCGTTTCCCTTCCCATTTCCCGAGTTTTGTTGCCAAAATAATATAAGCATTTTATACCAAAGTTTGACAAAGTGGGACAACGGAATGAAGAAAAAAATAAAAAAATAAAAAAAAAACCAAACTGGTATAATTTTTTTTATTAATAATTATTATAATAATAGTAATAATAATTTTTATAATAATACTAATAATAATAATAATAGTAATATATAATAACAATATTAATTATTATTATTATTATTATTATTATTATTATTATTTTCATTATTATTATTATTATTGTTGTTGTTGTTATTATTTTTAAATAATATTAGTAATATTAATATAATAATAACAATATTAATTATTATTATTAATATTTGTGGGCCCAAGTATAAAATTAGGGTTCACAAAACCTAATTGAATTAAATGCACAATTAGGGTTCCACGACCTCATTAAATGTGCAAATTAGGGTTCGCATAACCTAATGGAATGAAAACAAAAAAGTCATAAATAAATGTGCTAGACCCGGGAGAAGCCTCCACGTGTCCTAAGGTAGAAGATTCGTAGAGGCGGCTCGTTTTGGGAATTGATTGAGGGATTGGATTGGTGGCTAGAAGGATATGGCAATATGGGCATTATTCTAATGACTAAAGGGTATTTCTAGAATTTCCCTGAAGGCATGTGCCTTGTACATGACTACTTCCAGAAAACCCTATAAATACCCCTTCCATTCCATTTGGAAGGGGACTTCTCTTCAGACTCAAGACTTGGACTCTTAGAAGGTCAAAAGGACCCTTTTGGTGACTTAAAGGCTTGGAGAATCCACCTAAAAGCACTAAAGGGGTTTGAACATTCTCTCAACTCAAAGGACTGAAGAAGGCTCTCGAAATCCCTGCTACCCTAACACGGCTCCCAGATTCTATGGGTTCTGCCACGCGACGTTGGAGTAATCGCCCACCTGTCGTTATCCCCTCTTCAATCAACCAATCAATTCCATGCTCTTTGTTGATTTCTTTCCTCCTCAGCCAACACAAAACCCTAACCCTAGCAAGGTACGATTTCCTTGCCCACATTTATTTGGCGACTTTGCTGGGGAGGTGTAGAATTTGTGAAGGGTATGCCCACAACTCGAAGTGGGAGAACTACAGGAAGAGCTGCTTCACCAACAAATAGCATTACCTCACCAAATCCAGTTCATAGGCAAGCAGCTCAAGCTTTCCAAGGCGCAAACCTGGATTTTGACCAACCACTTATTGAAGACGCTTGAAGGGAGTTTGACATCACCACATATAGCCAATCAACAACAAAGCAATGCAGAAGGCAAGGCGAGGATGCAGTGGAGACCATTTAATGTTGTACAACCGAGATGCTCAAGGCATCAAGGAAGCACGAGAAGGACAAGGAATGATGATGGCTATGATGTTGGAAATGCAGAGAATCAATAGAGATGGGGAATTTTCGCCAAAGCTTAATCAGATCCCTACCTTCAAGGCCATGTTCCGAGGCAGTTCGCAGGGAGAACAAGCAAGAGTGGAGGACAACAACAATGGCAGCAACAATAAAGAGAACTAGGTTGTACCTCCATCGACGGAAAGTCAATTAATTCCAATAATCAACTTGGAGGCCCATAATAGTGGTGACGTGCCCCAGCCTAGGTTGGAAGCAAGCCAACCTCAGACAAACATCAACCCAACTGCTCTCCCATCAATTTTATACTTGCAAATGCCAACCATTCCAGGCAATGTCCAGCGAGCGAGCCAACAATTTCCACCAGTGCCAGCTGTGCATGATGTAAGTGTGCATCAACCAATCTCTCTACCATACACACCGCCGATGCAGCAGTATATCACAACACCCCAGAGAGTTCACGCTACAAGCCAGTACGTGACGAAGGATGATATGATTGACGTGATCAATCAACTTCACAGACAGACATCCCGACCCTCGAAGTTGAACTTTACTCCTCCTTACCCGGTACACATTCGGAGACAACCTTACCCAACGGGGTATATTGAGCATCCCCCACAGTTTCCAAAATACAGCGGGGAGAAAGGAAATGCTAGGGAACATATTGCCAGGTTTGTAGAGTCAATGTCTCCATGGCTCGGATATGATGAAGTGAACAACCACAATTTGTTGATGCGGGAATTCAACAAGACTTTAACGGATAGTGCCTTTAGTTGGTACTACAATTTAGAGAAGGGGTCAGTCCATGATTGGGATAACCTAAAATTACAATTTTTCAAGAAATTTTTCTACGTGCAGAAATAGGTAACCATTGTGGAGCTCACGCGGTTCAAGCAGAAATCGAATGGGGAGTTGTCAGATTATGTTGACAGTTTCAGGCCCGAGCACGTAAAAGCAGCAGAGCCGATTGAAGAAAAGAACTTAGTCAAGATTTGCAACAATGGTGCCTTAGATTCTTTCAAGCCCCACCTCATCACTAAGGCTTGTGATTCCTTCACACCTCTCTCATCTTTTGCACAAGACTTGGGAGGAATCATAACATCGCCCACCAACCATGCGCGATTTGCTATACATGGAAGGGCAAGAGGATAACAAGCGTGGCTTTGGTGACTCTCACCAAAACCACAAGGGTCAAGAAGGGAGAAACACGAGAAGAATTTTAATCGAAGCGGAGGAAAGCCCGAAGACAAATATGCAAGAAAACTAGTCCGGAGGCTATCACATAGTGAGAAAGCATTGAGGGTTTGTATGAACAATGGGTTGAACATGGAGTGGTGAAACCCCAAGGCCTAGATTTGCAGCGATGACGGAAGAAATGAAGAGAAGACCGGACTTCATATTCCCACCAATACGCTGGACACTCAACGATGGATTGTTATAGCTGCGGAGGATATTCCCACGAAAAAGTCGGCAAATGGGGAGATTGAACTTGGAAAGGAAAGTAGCGTTCATGACAAGCCACTACCAAATCACAAGGGGGAAAGGAAACGTCAACAACATTGTTATTCACAAAGATAATCCCGTAAGTGGAGATGATGATGGAAGAAAAGGAGGAGTGTGACCCAGGCCTGCAGGTGACGACATTGATGAATGGGGCCAAGTTCAGAAATTTTTTTGATCAGATAGGATTGGCCAAGGAAGCAATGATTGAGGCAACCAGAGCAATTATCAAGGCTGGCGAGGCGCAGGAGATTTGTATGGCCATAAGCAAAGGATTTGTGAAGACGATGGAGGAAGAAGAAAATAAGATATCTTTCTCTAAAGCTGATAGAGAGATAAGATACCTGCATAACAGGCCACTGTATGTGACAACAGTAATCAATGACATCGAGGTGCGGAGGGCATTCATTGACAATGGAGCGTTTGTAAATATTATGCCATACACTGTGTTTAAACGGTTAGGCCTACCAGAGAAGAAGATTGTGAAGGAACAAATGAACATTACAGGATTCGCCAACCAAAGCACAAGAACTCTGGGACACATCAAGGTGGACATGCAAGTTGGGAAGATTCGAGGGCCTGTAATGTTCCATGTTGCCGAGGTGGATGCATCATATTATGTCTTCTTTGGGAAGGGTTTGGCAAAATGACTACGGGTGGTACCCTCGGTCTTTCATCAGTGCCTTAAAGCTATTTGGAAAGGGAGAGAAGTGAAGGTACCAGCAACTCGGAATCTCTTTGGACCAGAGGAGGCACACATTACCGAAGTAACTTTCTTTGATGATGTCACGAAGAGGGAGAGAACCAGATCAGTTAGAGCTTAATTCCCTAAGACTAAGCAAGTCGGAGGAAGTCTGCAGGAAGATAAGTTCGTACTGCGAAAAAAGGAAAGAAGAAGACCTCGAATGCGGAGAATGTTCCGTAAAACAAGAAGCCAAAGGTAGTAGACTTAGAGAAGAAGGAAGAGAAGAAAAAAAAAGGCCGCAAGACCAAGATGCCGAAATATAATAAATGCAAAGCGGATGGCACAAATTGAGGAGGGCCAAAGACAAAATGGGAGAGGGTTGTTAAACCCGACGGAAAAGTGGTGTTTCGATTGTGACGATCTGAAAGGGAAGAGCCCAAGGAAGCATGTGAACCCAATGGCTCGGAAAGGTCCCCACTCCAAAGAATAATGAAGAAGGAAGAGTTGTCAGACAACAAAAGGTAGAACCACCTCGAATGCTTCGAGGATAGGCCAAAACCTCAACAAAATGAATTAGAGAAAATTGATTTGGCAACAGAGGGAGGAACGCCAAGACCAACTTATGTCAACAAGGAACTCGATGCTAACCAGAAGGAGGAGCTTATACAATTATTGCGAGAGTATAGGGATGTCTTTGCTTGGAATTACGACGAGATTCCCGGAATTGACAAAGATCTTGTGAAACACAATCTAAACATAATCCCGGAAATGAAGCCAGTGAAGCAAGCACCTCGCAACTATGCACCCGAAGTCGAAACTCAAATAAAGGAAGAGATCAAGAAGTTGCTGGAAGTAGGGTTCATCAAGCCAATTCAACATCCAACATGGCTATCCAGCATTGTACCGGTAAAAAAATCAAATGGACAGCTACGAATATGTGTGGATTTTAGAGATTTGAACAAGGCATGCCCAAAAGACATGTACCCATCACCCAACATAGACACTTTGGTAGATGCAACGGCTAACCATGAAATGATGTCATTCATGGACGGGTTTGTGGGTTACAATCAGATAAAGATGTCCGTAGAAGATGCAGAGTTGACAGCTTTTCGTACCTCGTTTGGGGATTTCTATTATGTAGTAATGCCATTCGGGTTGAAGAATGCGGGGGCAACTTATCAAAGGGCAATGCACGCCATATTTCATGACATGATTCATGATATAGTGGAGGACTACGTGGACGACATAGTAGTGAAATCCAAGAAGGCGATAACTTATGTGGAGGACCTGAGGAAAGTGTTTAAGCGATGCCGAAGGTATAAGTTGAGGATGAATCCGAAGAAGTGCACCTTTGGGATGACGGTTGGAAAATTCTTGGGCTTCTTGGTGCACAACAGAGGCTTAGAGGTGGACCCAAGTAAAGCGACAACAATCACAGGGATGCCCTCACCAAAAACGTAGAAACAGTTGAAGAGCTTTCTAGGGAAAGTTTCATACATGAGAAGATTCATGCCAGCGTAAGCCGAAGTCACAGAACCTTTCGGCAAATTACTAAAAGGAAAGGCACAATAGGACCGGGGCAAACCAACAACAAAGCGCCTTTGAGAAGGTGAAAAGAATTTTGGCTTCAAAGACAAACGATGGTGGTGCCACAAAGAGGAATGTCGCTGCGCTTGTATATCACATCTACCAAGAAGTCCATAGGTGGATTGATCACGCAGAAGGTGGATGGAGAAGAAAAACACAGTATTACATTAGCCAGGATAATCGAGGACCGGAAACCGTATTCACAAGTGGAGAGGCATTGTCTAGCATTGGTGTTCATTCATGCAGTAAAATGCGGCATTATTTTTTAAAGACACGAAATAAAGCTTGCAACAAAAAAAGCGATCCAATCGATATCTATTAACTAAGCCAAAGACATTAGTAGGAAGACCGCCGGATGGATGATGATTCTTTCGTATTATGACATCAAATGTGTAACACCAAGCGATCCGATGTCAAGCCTCGCGCACTTCTGGCCGCTCAATTTCCAAATGGAGAATATGAACCCCTTCTCGAGGATCTTCTTAAAGTGAAGAAGTAGAATCAATCGAGTTGATGGATGAGGACCTGAATGGTGGAGTTTGGCTTTTGATGGATCATCCGCAGAAGGTAAAGGCGGAGCGAGAGTGGTGTTGACCACCAAAGAAGGAAATGAAGTGGCCTTGTCACACAAATTGGATTTCCTCACACAAACAATGAAGCAAAATATGAGGCGTTCATACTAGGATTGTTGGCGGCTCAAGAATTGGGAGCCAAATATCTTAAAGTAAAGGGAGATTCAAACCTCATAAAGTCAAATGTATAAGAGGCCAATTTGGAGTGAAGGAACCTATCTTGGCGCCATATCGAATCAGAAGCACAAAAAGGTGATGGAGGCTTTCAAGAAGGTGGTGATTGAAATATGTGCAAGGGATGAATAAATAACCTGATGCACTAGCAACAAGAAGCATCTCGAGTCTATGTCCAAGGTGAGAATTTGAATGTAAAGGTAATGAAGAGAACCTCCCAACCACGGCAAGCTAAATTTGTTCCCCAAAGACATAATAGATGATTGGCGTACGACATCTCCCATCAATTGAAAACAAAGGAGGAACAATACCTACCGTGAAGTTACTGTAAGTACAACATCATCAAAGGTGTCTTGTATCACAAAGAAGCGAGATGGTGTATTAACACGATGCTTGGGGAGGCGAGAAAGCAAATAGAGTCTTTGCAACAGTGCATGACGAGAATCTGTGGATTAAGCGCGTATAGAGCTTGTATCGTAGAAATACCGCAACGTCGAGGGTATTATTGGCTGAAATGAAGAAGGAAGCGGATGCCCTACAACGCCAATGTGTTTCATGCCAAGAATACCCTAGGGAGAGATGAATATGCCTTCATTGAAGATATAGTGGATTAAGCGAATCCTTTATGTGGAGTTCTTACAAAGCGGACTCTTCCGAATCAAAAGAAAGACGCAATTATAATCAAGAGGAAGTCACAACGCTTTCTTCTTGCGAATGGAGAATTATTTAGAAGGGGATTCAATGGCAAGCCCTACATGGTGTCGGAACAAGGTGAAGTCAAAGATTTGGTTTACCAAATAAACAAGGATGAACACCAAGGGGGAGACAAGTTGTACAAACAACTTATCGATCATGGTTACTACTGGCCAAAGATAGAGGGAGATTCTCTATAATTTGTTAAAAAGTGCCACATTTGTCAAATACACGGAAACTTTATCCATGCTCCCGCCGTGGATTTGTGAACCTTAAACACCATGGCCCTTTCATACATGGGGAATGGATCTTATAGGTCCTGTTCACCCTAATTCCAAGGGTAACATATGGATTTTAACTGCCACCGAGATGTACACAAAGTGGGTGGAGGCAATACCCTTGAAGAAGACCACGGGACCAAAGAAAGGCCAATTTTATCAAGGAGCACATCATTTGCCGCTTTGGATCCAGAAGATAATTTTATCGGATAATGGAACTCCTTTCATCAATAGGGATGTCAAAATCGATGGAAAGATACAGGGTGAAACATTACAAGTCATCACCATATTACCCGAAAGGCAACGGACAAGCAGAGGCTACAAACAAAACCTTGATAAAAATTTTATCAAAAACCCTAGACGATCATCCAAAGAAATGGGCGATACCAATTACTAAATAGCGTTATGGGCATATCGAACTTCAAAAAAGAAATCCTACAAAGTAGACCCCATATGCTTTGGTTTATGGTGAAGAAGTTATTTTGTCATTGAAATAGAAATACCTTCTACTCGAATGAAACTTGAAGCTTAGTCGAGGAAGAAAACCGACCAGCAGCCCTGGAGGCCTTAGTTGACTTTCGAGATAAGGCTAAAGAAAAGCTTGAATTGCATTACCATGAAAGATCATGACGACAATATAATACCGCAAAGAATACCACCACGACAAATTTTGGTGGGAGACCCGGTGCTCAAAACAAGAACTCAAGTCATGAGGGACCCCACCACCAAATTTTACCCCAAATGGGAAGGCCCAGTATAGGTACGAGAGATCTCTAAAAGCGGGTATTGCAAGATATCTCGTGGGGATCAAATGCTCGCCTCGTGCCCATTAAACTTGAAGTGGGTAAAGAAATATTACACATGAGAAGAAAGATCACAAAAGTTATACTTTCAACTTCAAAAGTAATCGAGGCACCTGACTAATAGCCCTTTGGAAATTACACTTTCAACTTCAAAAGTGATCGAGGCACCGATTAACGACTTCTCGGAGTTACACTTTCAACTTCAAAAGTGACCGAGGCACCTGAGTTTAAGCCCTCAACCCCAAAGTTACACTTTATCTTTAAAAGTGACAAACTTTATGCTTTATTCGATAAAAGCAAGAAAGTTACAATTTACCTCTAAAAGTGGCAATCGTTATACTTTCTTTGACAAAAGCAAAATTTACTAATGAAACGTTATACTTTTCGTTAAAAGCAATTTTATTATCAATAAATTTATAAACTTTCACTTTTACTTGAATATTATTTTTAAAATTTCTTAAAAAAAGAGTATAAATCAAGTTTTGGTTTGTGAAATTATATATATGTTTTTTTAATAAAATTCATATTTACTTGTAATACCATCGTTGTTTTTAATATTAATTTGAATAACTTGAGATTCAATGATAAATATTAAATTTTAAGGAATCATTCAAATTAAAAGTAATCAACAAGGTTAAAGAAAACTACATTTTGATAAATGAAACATGTGTAAATGAGTTTTGAAACGAAATCAAAAAAACTACTACAACAAGTTATGATCTAAAGGCCAAGACATATCAAATCAAGAGGAGGCATAGCTAAAGCTTCCAAGTCAAGCGATGGTCGCATCTCGAACCTTAAGATTTGCGACTTTTCACTCCTTAACTTGTTGGGTAGTTCTTTCAAAGTCCCATCACTGCACTCCACATCCTAAAATTTAGCATTTAGATCCCAAAGATGGTCCTCTAAATCTTGAGATCGGATCTTCAATTCGTGTTGGCGCTTCATCAAGCTCGGAAGTCAGACCTTTGAAAAGGAATCATCTTCACACTTACGTACAAAGAACCTCCGAACGTAGTGAAACAAGATTAAAACTTGATTTGAGAAGATCCAAATTAACACGAAAAAAGGAGACATGTCAACACCCACGCATTTCAAGGTCATTCACATCATCACTAAACCTCTTCAAGTCCTCGACTCGTAAGGAATATAGAGAAAGAGTGTGCAACCAAAGAACAAGGCCCGTAAGTCGATCTAGAAAGAAGGTTTGGGTGGAAGCGCCTTAATAATCAATCGGTCAAGTATCTCGAGGAATCGAGCTAGAGACGCTCCGATTTTTCCCGACTAGGAGATGATATCTCAAACCCTCCACGGAATAAGATCCCCACTTGGATTGAAGGAAGCTCGCGCAGAAGCTACTTTAGACGCCACCATAGAATTTGACAAGACAAGAGATGGAGGATCGAAAAGATGTTGTATGGTGATGATTCCTCGAAGCCTTGGCCACCGGAGGATAACCAAGGTCACTATAAAGGCGAGTGGGCGACATCCGGATGGAGAACATCAAACAAAGCCGAGGCATCAACAGTAGCAAAGGCAAATCTTTCATCTTCTCACTCACGAAAACAAAAATGTCAAAGCATAATATATTATAAAAAAAAAGATACTCACAATATATTGAAAGAAAGATACTCACAATATAGCCAATGGAAAAGGAGTCGAGATGCCATGAGACGGAAATGTCATTTAATCCACCCAAAGTACTATCAATAATGCCTCCCGATCGATCACTAACTCCTGCAGACTCTTTCCTGGGGAGGATGAACATCGCCAATAGTCTCGGAAGGATTCCCCCTCGAGGAGGTAGGAGCCTTATTAGCATCTTTAGCCCATCATACGGAGAAGTCATAGAAGGATTGAAGAAATCGATGTATCACCCACAAAGGACTTGGGCTTACATCGGATAAAGTGTCTTTAGCATCAAGGCTAACACAATCATTATCTGAAGAAGACGACTCGACACCAATAAGGATAGGTTGAGAAGGCTCACGATCGATGTAAACCATTGCAGCCTACCTCATGTGTAGTACCGAAATAAACCCAAGAGGAACATCATAATCCTCTTCATCGACCTCTGAATCCGAAAATCAAGAAAATAAATACATAAGGAAACACAAAAGCAACTATCGAGGATAAAATATATATATATATATATATGGAAATGTCACAAAAAAAAAACCAAATTTCTACGTTGCTTCTTGGACCGGATCCTCATTTTAAGATACTTAGAACCAAAGATCATCAAGAGGACGTTTCGATGATGGCTTTAAAAGCTTCTAATGACGGGACAACTAACCTAACCACGATAGAAGTAATAGGAGGATCCACCTCGTAATCGGTAGTGGTAGATGCTTTTGCTTTAGAACGGGTGATTCTCATTTCCTCGGCACCGGAGGATCCTTGGGAGGAAATCAAGGAGGTATCTGTGATAGAGATGCATGAGACGGGCCTGTGGTGGTGGAAGACTCCTGGAGGTAGTAGGGACACGTGCTCGAAGAATAGTTGGGTCACTTGAGGATGAATGCCCAACGATCGAGGATGAGAAGACTTAAGCATCGAGCCTCACGCCAATGAGCCGACTCTCGGTTGACCAACGCGTTACGAACGGATAGTGGGTCTTAGGAGAACATAGCAACCTCGCCCATTGAGACGTTCGAATAGAAACCGGTAGAGAACAAATTGATGTATCATCCCCCCATCTTTTAAGATTGACTTGCCAATAATTACGCCATTGGTAGTATATCGCCTAATCGAGAATCATTCTAGATAACAAAAGGAAGGGATTTATGAGGAGCATTTAGAGGCCTTGGAAATGCCCACGTAAAAGAGGAGAAGTAGAGACAAAGTTGAGAAGGCGGGTCTCATAAGTCTCCTCGACAAGTGTGGCCAAAAGGACGCCTCTGGTCAAATCCAAACCGCCTCGTGGCCAGTGTGAGGAGAATAAAGTACAATGCAAAAACCATTATCTTCGAAGTAAGGAAGCTCCATGACTCAAGGAAGACGAAACCAAGACAACGAAGAACCACTTAATTCGTTGATATCTCGAGTAGAGCGAAAGTGATGCCTATACAAGTGGGGGACGACGACCGCCATCGTCTCAAAAACAATAGTGTAGGGACGAAATGAAAGCATGAAGAATCATCGATAAAATGCCGTAAATCAATTAGAATCGGTGATCAATCCAAATGAAATGTCAGCGAGGGACAATGTCATACAGAGAATGAAGAAGGATCTCAATCATCGCTTTTCTTCTTAGGAAAATGTGCAGGAGTAGAATATCTCAAAAGTGCTCAAGAGAAAGATTTGAAGAAAGGAGCGGGAGCCAAGCAATTTACGCTATACCCGAGTAAAGAAACAAAAAGATTAATAAGAAAAATGGCGAAGTGTGAAACACGCTTAATAAAAAATACGAAAAAATGGATACCTCTCCCAATGATTCCTTCATAAAGAAGAATAGTTTTGTCAAACGACGATACAATGTTCCTAAGAAGAGGAGCGAGAGGAACATTTAGACCTCGAGATAAGATAGAAGCAAAACCAAACACGCGAGTCGAAGGACCATCTACAGGAGACCCGGGAAAAATGAAGCGGGATAACCACATAGCCAAATAAGCGGCTAAAGGAAAAGGGCAAGGCTCTTCATGAAAGTGAGGATGTACGTGTTATAGTCGAAACTTTCCGTCCTGCCCAGTAATCCCTCAAGAAGTAAGCGCACCAAAGATAACCAGGAATTCTTTTCACGGGTTAGAAGTCTCAAAGTTTGGGAGGAGCATGTCACCCCTGAAATCGCGAGATATAATTGGGAGCTCGCTTGAAGCTTCATTAAATAAGCAATGCACTCAACATCTCTAGGAGACAAAGCTAGATATGCTACAGAAAGTCCGATGCAATGTTATAGGAAGGCTACAAGATATAATCTAGAATGAGTTCATACTCTAAAAGATATATATATATATATATAATAAATATAATAAAATGAACGAAATAAAAAAAAAGTAAAATAAAAATAAAAATAAAAAGATTACTGGTAAATGGCATAAACGTCCTCAGAGTTGGGGTGAACTCCCCCAAGCGGTGACAAATGTACATGTGGAAGAACACCAAATGAAAATCAAGACTTCCAGTAAGAGCATCTTGGTCCCGCTTGGGATCACGAAGATCCTGCATAATTGAATGCAACGCAAAATGTCTACTTCTTCAAATATCCACATAATCGAATTTCATGAGAACCTCGTCGAACCAATGTTGTCACCCCTCAAGACGATTGGATGAGTCGGATATGAAATGAATAGAATCGTAGGGTATTCTGTTTTTCTATACATCGAGGAATGAGAAGCGTAGCAGGGAAAGTTTGTCTAAACTTCATGCGCAAGCCGTAACATATAGAAATAAGCCCGCTTTCGTGGAGGAGGAAAGGTTGACGATCATAATTTTTCACTTACTCCCAGAAAACGTCAGAAGACCCATAAAAGGGAGCCTTTCCCCAGTCGCTGATGAAAGGAACCTCCTTAGTAGTTTTCGGTCTGTGGAACGTTCACCGGAGTTGGCCTGCAACAAGAAAATATAACATGAGAATTCTAGAAACAAGGAAAGAAAGTGAATGAGCATTTGAAATTAAGTGCTTACCATAACAAGAGAGAGTGTATGAAACTTAAATAGGAAGATCACGGACACCTTGGATTCAGAAAGAAAGATCACGAACACCTGAAAGAAGAAAAAGAGCACAAGTATTAGGAGCCATTCAAATAAAAAGGGTAAAAGAAGAACGGGGAAATGTGAAAAGGAGGCCATTAGGTCGGTTTCCCTAAGGGTTGACCCGTAGGATTTAGCCACCTAAGGAGCTCTCCCCTCTTACATTTAACTTCTCCTTACTCGTCGAATCAACTGATTGGAATGAATGCTACTTCACCAGAACATTCGAACCAATGACCTTGTTAAGGTGAAAAGGCTCCTTCACCGGAACATCCGAGCCAATGACCTTGTTAAGGAGAAATGGCTCTGAATAGATCCTTCTCTCCTCATGTGTTCCTTTCTTCCGTAATATCCGAGCCAATGACCTTGTTAAGGTGAAATGGCTCTCTAATAGATCCTTCTCCTCATGCAGTGTTCCTTTCTTCCGAATATCCAAGCCAATGACCTTGTTAAGGTGAAATGGCTCGGAATAGATCCTTCCTCCTCATGCGGTGTTCCTTTCTTCCGAATATCCGAGCCAATGACCTTGTTAAGGTGAAATGGCTCGAATAGATCCTCCTCCTCGCGTTGTTCCTTTCTTCCGTAATATCCGAGCCAATGACCTTGTTAAGGTGAAATGGCTTGGAATAGATCCTTCCTCCTCAGAAGTGTTCCTTTCTTCCGAAATATCCAGCCAATGACCTTGTTAAGATGAAATGGCTCGGAATAAATCCTTCCTCGTTGCGGTGTTGTGGTTCAAAAAAAGAAATACTACAGTTACCTGAAAAGAGAAGTCGGTGAAGCAATCACAAAGAATTAACCAAGCGAAAAATAAACACGACTAGAGGTTCACTACATATTACTTAACACGGCATGTACAGTGTGTAGCATTTCAAAATCCACGATCTTTGAAAACCAATTTTCTGGGGAGATTCCGGTGGAATTTGGAGACTTTTTAAGTTTCTTCAAAAAATTTCTCTTTACACCAACAAGTTCACCGGCTTTTTACCACAAAAGATTGGATCTTGGGCTGATTTTCAAGCTATTTCTTTTCCTCCTGATGTGTGCAAGAAAGGTACGCGTGACTGATTTATTTGTGCTGCAAAATAAATTCACGGGCAAAATACCTGAAAATTATGCAAATTGTTTAACTTTAGAACGATTTCTGTAAATAATAATTCTATCTCCGGTTCAAATCCTTTCCGCATATAGGGTTTGCCAAATATAGAAATTATTGATCTTACTTTCAATCAATTTGAAGGTCCAGTAGCCCAATATTAGACAAGCTAAAAAACTATCCCAGAAGCTTTTAGAGAAGCTAAAATTGATTATTTTCTCTAGCCAACAATCAATTTTTTGGAGAATTACCCGTGAACATATCGTAAGTTTTTTTTTTTAAGATTAACTAATCAAGCTTAACTAGAGGAGTAATAAATAAACTTACAAACAACTCTCATATAAAAAAAAACACATTTCACATGAAGGAAAAAATAATTAACGTCCACCTAAGTGATAGTTGAACCAAGAATCTCAACCTAAGTATGTAATACTAAGATGTTAACAAGCGTAAAATACATAAATCATTTAATTCTCGTACCATGACTTGAAACTAATATAACCTAGCATGGGGTACACATACAGACAATAAGAATTTCTCAATAACTTTCAGATTGGCTAATTGAATATACATATCTTACATATAACTAGATATAATTAAGAATTATAATTAACTAAGCGTCTTTTAATTTCTTTAATAAAATGATATATAGAATATAGAATAACCCAACTCTCTTCTTAGTTTTAAAGTTTTAATTTTAATCATTCCAAGACCTCGTCACGGGGAAGTAGCTAGTATTTGTATTTGAATGGTTTCATGCATTTGTATTTTAAAATAGAAATATGATATTTTAAATAATTTTTTGATATTTTCAGATAAAAATCGTCGTTTTAAATACTATGATGATGATTTTTACCATCACTATATATCTATAACGACACTTTTTATTGAAAAACATTAAAATCACGTGAAAATATCAATTTAACCGTAGGATTATATGCTTGTTTTTTTTCTATCAAACAAATTGTTAAAAAGTTTAAATCCATACACCTACGATTGAAGTAATTAATCACCTAAAAAGATGAAATTAATTAAACACATTTTTTTTGTCATACTGGAATCACATATCTGATTTATGTCTGTATGTCCAGTGGAATAAGAACATATATAGATTTGGATGAAGTCATGACCAAATGTAGATCGAAAAAAAAAAAAAAAAAAACCTGGCGTGAACCTTACACACACATTGACACACACACACACACATATATATATATATATATATATATATATATATATATCAATATATAAACACACTTACTCTCTTTTTTTTGGTGGATTATTCACACACTTTTGCTTATATTAAAGTAAGACCAATTAAAATTTATGAATGTAAAGATGTATTAAAATTCAAAAAATAAAAAATAAAATAATAATAATAATAATTATATATATATATAAATATATATTCATTCAAATTTATACATTCATAAAATATATTTATATATATATTTTATGAATAAAATTATATATTTATATATATATATATATATATATATATTAATATAAATATAAAATATATATATACATTCAAATTTATACCTTACCACCACGCTACGGCGATATTGAAAGCGTCCAAGGTCTTGAAAACATACTCGAAAGCATCGTAGAACCAAGACGACGAGCTTTCCAATGGACGACCTCGTAAGGCGTGAGAGTCTTCTTAATTTGCCATGGATCTTGAAAAATAACGGAAGGAGGGTACAAGTCTCTTATCTCCACAAGGGTGATCTTAATTTGAAAAAGCAAAGGTTGTTAGCCTTGCATGCCGCTTTCTTCTTTCTTTGCTAGGACAAAGTTGTAGCAAAATGTTTCCTTCATCATATATTAATTCGTACTAATTTTGCATGAACTAGCTAGAAACTTGATTTGCTAGCTAGCTAGTACATATTTTTGGTGTTAATTTATAAGGGATCACAGAATATATATATATATATATATATATATAAAAATTGTAATTTTGTTCCAATCACTAGGACATGTTCTTGCAATAGGCCTTAAGCGGAGAAATCAAAGATTGTGGCGGTGATGGTAGTGGAATAGTCTGACAAACAGATTGGCATGAAGCACAATCAACTACGCAGGTTCGTTATTTGAGGCTAATTTTAAGGATTTCATTTTATAAACTGATGAATCAATTACATTATCAAATCATCAGTTTATAAAATCAAATCATCTTTTATTTCATTATATCTTTTTGAGTATATATATATAATTATCTTTAATAAAAAAAAAAGAGACAGAATTGATTTTTTTTAAGTTTCCAAATTTAATTTATATATATGTATACATATATATATATATATAAATTAAAAAATATATATATATTATGGAAACACATATTCTATTTCTAAATGCAAAAGATTTGATCTCGTTTCCAAATAAAAGATGATTTTATTTTATTTTCAAAATAAAATAAGATCTTAATTAGCACGGAAATTCCTTTCAATCACTGTGCATAATCACCGTGCATATCACTAAGATTGAGGATATTACTTTGAATATATGCATGCTTCAAGGCACCTAGCTAGCCCATATAATCAAGTATACATAGGTGACTAGAGATCACCTATGTAGATCACTAAGATTGAGGATATTTTTTTTTTTGCTTGACTAGAGATCACGGTTAAGTTTATATCATGTATACATATAGATTAATTATACTTATTTGCACATTTGATCATAATAAGACCTGGATATATATATATATATATATATATATATATATATATATATAAAATTAGATCCTTGTTTTCAAAATAAAATAAGACCTTATTTTATAATTTGATTTGTCTTGAATTATTTTCCACAAAAAAAAAAAAAAAATATGTATATTAATGATAATAATAATAATATATATATATATATATATATTATGGAATCAAATATTCTATTTCTAAATAGAAATGATTTGATCTTGTTTCCAAAATAATGTAAATGTTTTGATTTTACATAAAGAGACTTATTTTATTTCTCAAAATAAAATTCGTTTGCACCAAAAAAGAGCCTCCAATCCATATTTATGCATTAGATAGATAGATAGATATACTAGTATGTGTTATGTGATTGATGGATATGGATGTTGCTAGTCTTAAAAGTTTTAACCAAGTACATCCATATGTATATAATCTTTGAGAATTAAATCTATAGAATGTGAAGCACTAAGTAGATTTGTCATGTAGTGTATACAGACGGAATAAGTATTTTCACGACTTCAAATCAATTCTCACTATTGGTCTGTCTTATCATATATATACATATACATATATATATATATAAAATAAAATCTTTATGTATATATATATATATATATATATATGTATATTTGAAGGAAACAAAGAGTGTGCAGGGATTTGGAAGATTTTAATATTTCGTGGGTGAGCTACCCTAAGGGGTCCCTCTCCAAGAATTTTTTGTTTTCAGGACTTGCAAGATCGAGCTCACATTTGTTCAAAAAATTTGAAACACGACTCAAAGACTTGAAGAAATTTGCACGATCACCACTCAAAGGTGTGACCGACGTCACGAGGGGCAAATGTGAGTCCATGTACAAATTAGGGTTTCACATGACCTAATTGAATTGAATGTGCAATTAGGGTTCCACGGCTTCATTAAGGGTGCAAATTAGGGTTCGCATAACCTAAGGAAATAAAGACGGAAAAGTCGAAAATAAATGTGCGAGACTGCATGAAAAGCCTCCACGTGTCCCGGGCGTAAGACTCGTGGAGGCTACTCGTTTTGGGAATTGATTGAGAGATTGGATTGGTGGCTGAAGGGACAGGGCAATATGGGCATTACTCGAAGGACTAAAGGGTATTTCTGAATTTTCACAGGCACGTGCCTTGCACATGACTACTTTCCGAAAACCCTATAAATACCCCTTCCAATCCATTTGGAAAGGGGACTTTTTTCCCCGCGGACTCAAGACTTAGACTCTCAGAAGATCAAAAGGACCCTTTTTGGTGACTTAAAGGCTCGGAGATTCCACCTAAAAGCACTAGAAAGGGGTTTGAACATTCTCTCAACTCGAAGGTCTCAAGAAGGCTCTTGGAATCCTCATTACCCTAACACTTGTTCCTTGATTCTAGGGGTTCTCGCTTACGCGTCGTTGGAGTAATCGCCACCCGCTGCTTCTCCTTCTTCAATCAACCAATTAATTCCGTACTTTTCGTGGATTTCTCTCCTCCTCAGCCAACACGAAACCCTAACCCTAGCAAGGTACGATTTCCTTGCCCACACAACCAAATAATTACAAAAAGAATGTAATTATTACAAAAATAGTACAATTCACATTAATAAGGAAACCTAAAATCAAGGACAAATAACTGCCATAATTAATAATTCAAATTCAAATATTTGGATCTAACAACAAAAATAAATTCTAATTCAAAATAATAATTCAAATTCAAATCTTCATCTTCCTCACATACACTTTGAAATAATAGTCCGCCGCTACACCTCACATACTCCACTGCTACATAGCCGCGAATCTCCGTTGCCAATGAGAATAAGAAGAAGATTCGCCCTACAAAAAGTTTAAAAATAAATAGATGTAACTTTTAATGTTCAAAATTTTTTTTATAACTATTTTGTTACTCATAAATAATAAAATGGTTACCTTTGTATGAATGGTTGGCTACCAACTGCATCACATTCAACGAAATTAGTAACTTAATAAACTTGAATTGATTACCTTGGTCTGAAGGTTTGGCTACCAACTGCACTGCAGGTGTGGATGTGAATTAGTTACTTTGGTATGAAGGTTTTGTTACCTTGGTACAAAGGCTTGCTTACCTTGATCTGAAGGTTTGGTAACCAACTGTACTAAGAAAAAATTTAAAGTGTGGAGGTTAATTGGTTACTTTGATATGACAGTTTGGTTACATTGGTATGAAGGTTTGGTTACCATCATCCGAATATGGTGGACTTTGGAGGATAGTTGCCTGGACTGAGAGATGGGATGAGTTCTTCTCATGCTAATGGCTCTTTTCGCCACCTCATGTATAGCACAAGCCCCCCGAGAACAAGGTCTCACCGACCGCCACACCTACACCTTCTCCCGCGGTTGCGCCACCCACACCCACACCCTCTTCCTCGCCGTCTCCGGCAACTTCGTCCCCATCTCCATCTCCATCAACACTATTGCCCCCATCTCCTTCACCCAGCGCAGATTCTCCGTCAGTACCTTCTCCCGGTGGTCCTGTTCCTTCCAACCGGTGGTCCTGTTCCTTCCAATGGGCCGCCAGCCGATGATGTTCCGAACGGTAGCTTCGCCAGAGGCACCATTTTTCTGAAAAGATTTAATAAGGCATTACTTATCAGCGCTTGCTACTCTATCGACAACGTAGTCGTGGTCGGAAACCAACTCGTTCGCTGTGTGCCTCCACCGCCTCCTCCTCCTCCGCTTCAATCACCATAGCCGCCATCACCGTCTGCAACAGTAGCACGAGGAATATAGGACTTGGATGTGTTGAATTTATTAATTGGAATATGAGAGATAGAATCCTAATTGCATACTAATTCCTTAAATTAAGGAATTCTAATTGCACTACTATTGTAAATAAATATGGAAGTGTATTAGTTGTATTACACTACTATTGTTATAATTATTTTTAAAAATATAATAAAATATGTAATTCATCCTTCTTATAAACTAGTATTTTTCATAAAAACTACAAATCAAAAGAGGACTTTTTGCAAGGTTGGGTTGGAAACTAATCTGGGCTTATTTTGTGTGTTTGTTAGAAAAAGATCTGGACTTTGTATATTATTGTAAAAAAACCAATCATATTCATAGATAAGAGGTATAATTGTTCTAACAAAAGATAAGATCGGTCTAATTGTTCCAAGGAAAGACCAGGTCTAGTTAAACTACCCCAAGCTCCCAAACCCTTTTTCATATATATATAGTATGTAGTGCAAAGTTACTTAATTTGTATACACTACTCCCTACGATTACCAACTCTGACGGTTTATTTATTTATTTATTTATATTTTTGGTTTTCGAAAGGGTATTATATATATATATATATACTTTATAAAGTAATAAGAATATACCCAATTACAACAATACACACATTATATGTACTAGTTTATGTGGCACATATTTTGTGTGCAATTAAAAAAACTAAAAATATGGATTAGAAAATAAAAGAGAGAAAATGAGATGGAGAAAATAAGGCAGTTAAAATGATATGTGGGACACGTTTAAAGAAATTAAAATATTTAAATAAAACTTAAAAAATATTGATGAGAAAAAGTAAGGTAATTATTGATATACTTTTATGAAAGATATTTTTAATATTTGTTTTTTAATCATCAAAGCATTAATATGTGCGCTTTTATAAAAAAATCAACACTCATGAGTCCTGGCACAATATGACCACAAGAAACCTTCAATATTGAAAAATTAAAACAATGCAGTCCTGCTTTACCTAAATAAATAAATAGCTCAATTCAACTTTCTTTATTTTTTTTTAGAGAATTATTTTTGTCCTTGTTTCATTCATTTCATCTTAAGATCTAAGGAGATTGAATTATTTACCATTATAGTATCACCTTTTATTCCTCTATCTAACCACACAAACAATGTATTTTTAGACTATGTTTAGATTCTTAAACAAATAAATAATTAAAATTTTACTATTTGATAAAATTGTGTAATGAAAGTTTATTAAAATTGAGGTTCTATATAAAATACAAATATTTATTAAGGTTTTCAATCAAAGTTTAATTAAATATAAAAGAGTTGTTTGATAATCAATTTTTATATAATAGGTCTGAATATAATATTTTACTATTTTATCTTTATTATCAATTTATAAAATCTTAATTAAAGTGAAAGTATAATAAATTTAAATAATTAATTCAAATAAATTACCCATAATTAAAATATTTTAAACATAATTTTATATAATTAATATAAATATACGACCATCATGAAGTGTTATCATGCACCTTTGATAGTCTGACACCAATATTCACACTAGGGCCTTTTTCGTCATTCAGAACCTGATCACAAACAAACAGCCGGATCTAGCCACGTCAGTCTCCCGCCAAAACCTTCCTTCTCCACCAAAAAATCAAATTTCCTCACGGTCACCACCAGAACGAACGACAAGATTCAGAAGAAGGTTCAACAGCATCAATGGCGAAATCGTCGCTTCTTCTCGTAGCTTTCTCTCTCATCTTTTCTTCTCTCTTCTCTCTATCCTCCCCTTTACCTTCCCAAACAATCATCAACGCGGTGGACACTCTGTCGAACTCAGGCTACATAGCCATGTCCCTAACCCTACAACTCACATCCCAAACCATACTAACTTCTCAACTCCTCTCCGCCACCATATTCTCTCCCTCCGACTCCGCCTTCGCCGATTCCGGCCAGCCTTCTATCTCTCTCCTCCAACTCCACTTCGTTCCTGTCGCTGTCTCCGTCGAAAGCCTCCGATCACTCCCCTGCGGTACCAAAATCCCTACCATGTCCCCCGGCCACTCCCTTACGGTCACCTCAAACACTTCCGATTATCAATTCTCACTTAACAACGTCACAATCACCGGATCGCCGATATACGACGATGGATCCTTAGTTGTTTTCGGAATCGAAAATTTCTTCGATCCGGATTTTACTCTTTTGGATCAAATTCAAAGCCCTAGATCTGGATGTCTAGTGTTTAAGGATTATCCGAAATCATCCGGAGCTTTTTCGTTTCACGAAGCTTCTGTAATGCTGAGATCCAGAGGATATTCTGTGATGGCATCGTTTCTAGATCTGCAATTGCTAGGATTTCTAGGTCGGCCGAAATTGACTGTATTTGCTCCAGTTGATGAAGTGATGGTTGAAAAAGCCGGTGATTTTGTAGAGTACTCCTCGCTCTTCCTGCGGCATGTTATTCCTTGCAAGCTTTCATGGACCGATCTTGCTAATGTTCATGAGGGAACAGAGCTACATACTTACTTGGAGGGATTTACTCTGAATGTTACCAGATCATATGATATTTTCATGGTGAATGAAGTTGCGATTACGTTTCCAGACATGTATTCCAATGATTGGCTTGTTGTTCACGGCGTTCATGAGATGCTTTCGTTGCCGAGAGCTCCAGAGCAAAACGGGCATAAGCTTTCTGAAGATGTCATGGGCCGCAATCAGGAGTCCTCAATTGCGCCAAATCATGGTGAATTTTGAGTTTAAGATTGGAAATTAGTGAAGAAATACACTGTTTTTACCTTTACTACATGAAGATGGAGATTTTCTGTTTGCAAGTATAGATTGGTTCGTCGTAGTGTTGTATAGCTGACTTAGTTCAGTGAAAACACTACTCTAGTATATAAATCTATATTGCTTTAGAAGATTACCAATGTCTATATGATTCATCAATTCTCTCCTGTTAGTTTAAAGAGTCAGGAATTTTGATTTCTTTGGTATGCAATTTATTGGTTTCTTGTAGTTATTGATTGGGGGAATACTTGGTTACAATCTTCAAGCCCTTTATGAACTGGGTCATCAACTGTAAACGAAAAGCAAAGAAGATGAGAAAACAAGCCTGCTTGTGTCTGAAAATGGAAATTTCTAACTTGTGTTTCAGTTTACATTAACAAGGGTTACTGAACCTGAACAGACATTATAATAAGCTAGCATATCTCACTATGTTAACCAACCAATTGAGTTTTCCTTAGATTCTCAAGCTTCTGACTCAAAACCAGAACAGTATGCTCCCTCCCGTCATCACGAAGAGCTTCTTTCAGATTACTAAACATCTGACCTGGAGGCCTAATACCCATATCCAGCATTTCTTGAAAATATTTACAGGCATCATCCAACTTATTCTCATGGCACAAATTATTAATCAATGTTGAAAACATATGCACGACAGGAAGAACGCCCTTTGCTTTCATCTGGTCCCAAACCCTCATTGCCATATCTATCCGCTCGTCATTGCAAAACATTCGCACTATAATCTCGTATGTACTCACTACCGGCTCACAACCTGGCTCACCGCTCATTCTCTGGAAGACAGAGTAAGCCTCTTCTGTCCTTCTTGCCTTTATGAGGTGATGAATAATAATATCATAAGTTCGAGAATTTGGACCAACCCCATATTTCTTCATGTCGTCAACTACACGATAGGCATCATACATGCGCATTGACCAACAAAAAGCCCCCACGACGGCATTATAAGTGGGGGCCTCTGGGGGAAAACAACTATCTTTTGATAGTTCAAAGAACTTGAGAGCTTCATTCAACCTCTTCTCATTGCCCAATCCATTAATCAAGGTACAGTATATATGGGGAGTTGGGTTAATGTTCTTTGCCTCCATTTCATGAAACATTTCAATCGCTTCATCGTTTCTTTTAGCCTTGCAATAAGCATGGATAATGATTCCATAAGTCACAGCGTCTGGCTGAAACCCATCTTCCTTCATTTCTCTATAAATTTCATCCAATCTCAGCATATTCTGCTCTTGACCCCAGCCTTCCAAGAGAATAGTATACGACTTGATATCGGGCTTAAGTTTTCTGTTTTTCCATTTATCAAACAGCTGCTGTGCTCTCTCTACTTGTCTGGACTTACTCAAAGTATCAATCAATCTATTATAATCAGACAATTCTGGCTTCAACCCAAATTTCTCCATCCTCTCAAATGCCTCTACAGCTTCTTTAACCTTCCTAGCTCTAGCGTACCGCCTCGAAATCAGCGAAAAAGTGTCTTTATTCAACACCTCTTTTTGTTTCATGTCACTCACCAAATTCCAAATCATCTTGAATTGCTTAATTTTTCCCAGAGCTTCAATTAGAGCATTGTAGCTTTCAGCTGTATGTTTGAATCCATTTTGCTTCTCAGCCCATCTGAAGAAAGCTAATGCGAGTACCCCGGCATTGCTAAGCTTCTTCAAGACCTCCGCAACTAAAACAGGAGATACATCAACCGCAACAGAATTTAAGGCAGGCTCAATGTTAAAATTGACGTGATGATTCAATAGTACTCTACAGAGTTTCTCTGATTCTTGGGCAGTTTTGGGATCTGCGTTTTGGACTTGATTTTTATCTGAACCGCCATGGATCGTTCTGCAGCTGCAGTTAATTTTGCAACCCAGAGGAAGAGATATTATATGGCGGGGGTTTAGCAGATACCAAGTTGAATTTGAAATCTGGGGAATTGAGCTGTGAGTGAAGTTTTGATGGTTGAAGGGTTTTAGGGCAGCAGTTTCAAGAGAGGATTTAGAAGGAGAGCGAAGGAAAGTGGTGTTGGTTTTATGAATTAAAATGTTCAATTTTTCAAGGGTTTTTGAGAAGCGATTCAGGAACTGAGAAAGACCCATCTATGAGCTAACGACAATGAATTGAAGGTACGTGCGAGTATGAGGTCGTGGCATTTGCTGGTTTGGTATGGCGGGAATAAGCATAACTCCTTGCCCCTTGGCAATTGCCACATTGCCAATATCGTTCTATTAGTTATTAGAATAAAACTAAAATTACATAAGTATATATAGTTTGATTATAATATATTTTTCTAATTATTATCTAATCTAATAATAATAGCGTATGAGGTGTAACACGTTATTTAATAATCATAATTATTATTATTATTTAATAATAATTAATTATTCTAATTTTATTTAACTTTGTATATATCGTAAGAGAATGTATCGAGTATCTGTTCGAATATGTATCGACAATCGAGAGTGAGTAATTTGAATTTTAAGCGAGTCGAGCTCAGATTCTACTTATACTTTTATTCGAACAATTTCTCGTGCTCAAATTTGGATCATATTATTCTCGCTCGTATTTTTTTGAGTTTTTTTGAGTCGAGCACAAACTGTTTGTATCAATTTATAGCCTCATCCGTTGTTGTCAGGTTCAGTTGGAGACCACATATTTGTAATTGAGCATATGCCATGTAATTTCTTGAAATTGCAGTATGCATTGAATTTTAACGACATAGAACATGCATGCATTTGGCTACAGACCTCCAATAGTCGATTTGGGTCTGTATTTTTACAATTCCTTAATGGTGAGATTTCAAGAAAGTTTACACGGACGGAACACCACACCAGGTCCTACTGCTTCCTATATTCATGAATCCAACAATCTTCATCTATTAATTTTTTGTTTGTGAAGTTAGATTGGGATATATATAGATTTAGAGACCTTGATGATACCGATACATACTCCAAGATGGAGTGACTTGAACTTTCTACTTCTGCATGAATCAATTACATATATGAAGTTGTTGGCAAATGAACTCGTGTTAAGTTGTTTGATTTGAGGTATTTTCCAATGCATTACCTTCTACCTCATTGTTTGATTATTACTATTTTTTTTTTTTTTTGGCTCATGGGATTACTCTAGAACAACTCTAGAATTTTGTTAGTGTTCTTTATGCATCCAATACTCTTATGTTCTAAGTTTTTTAACCTCAAATAAATAAATAACCTCTACGTACAAATAGCGACATCGTCCTGGATGTAATAAATAATATTTTCGAGGATCTGACTATACTTGATACTAATAATCAAACAATTATGAATGACGAACAATGTTCTTGACCTCCCAATTGCATTTCATTGGCCCATTGGTTGAAGAATAAGAAACTAACATTACTATTCTTTCCTAAACTACGGCAGGTCAGGTCTATGTGAATACGACGTTCCTTCCCTTGTTGAAGAGCGAGCTCATTTCACATAGAAAATACATCAAATTTCAAAACAACAAACATCTACTAGTCAAAAAATGAACTCATACCTCGACACTAAGAACTCTTGTATAGTGGAGAACCCAGAGGGGGATAGGTATACAACATTTTAAACTGGAGTACAAAGGGATGTTCTTCTTATTGATTGAAGACTTTTGGTTAAGGCATTTACCATAAATCTCCGACCTCAAGTCACGAAACCTATTCACCTTGCCCCTCAAGTTCAATTTGTTAATATAACACTGGAGATCTTTTGCCTGGAAGAATTCCCCACAAAAGAATGGGAGTGAAGACCAAAGAATGCATCTTAACAAGGGAGTGTTTGTCTTTAATTACTCCGTCCTTATATGCACTGATTGGACTGTGACTTCCAGTCATCAAGTAGGTTGCTCATAGACTCTTCAAACTTCTTCACATGGTGACTTGGCTTCAAAACATTGACATCACCCCATTGCGAGCATGGATCCATCAACCAGCTTTTCCGGCCAGTGCACCATGCCCCTGGGGTAGCTCTGTTACGGCCACGCTTGAGGATCTTCTTGTCAACCATGTCCAGCACTGCCTCATTTTTTTCGAATTGCCTTGCAAAAGCAGCCCCACTTTGACCCATCTGCTCATAATCTGAGCTATTCAGAAATAGTGGCTCCATCTTAGGGGGATTGTCCCACATCATAAATCTGAGGTCATTGTTGACAGTTGTGTTTCTAAATTCCGGTGAATTGCATATGACGGAATGGAAATATAATTCTTGGGACAAAACCACATTTGTAGTAAACATCAAAAGGGTTCGTGGAAGGTTATCCCAGCCAAGAATGCAAAATTCAAGAAATGATCTGCTCAAGGTGACCCATGGAGAACCTGAAAAGAACGGAGGAATCAGGTAAAATCACAGAAGTCTCTCAACGTGTATCCATTATTGTAGATCCAAAAATAATATTATACAGAGAAGAAACTTTGCCTGTGAAAACTTTGAAAGCATCGGGCATTTTTCGCTTTTCCGTGGCATGAAAGATTTGAACTCTCATAGCTAAGTAAAGCCCTGGGTCAACCACAATTGGCAGAACCCTCTGACCTCTGCAACAATATAACATAAATCAATTCTTACTCACGCAAAGATATGTACAACAAAATCATGGACATAACTAGCAAACTGGGTTTGCCTACTCTTTCCATCCAAGATCACTAGTATGATCAATGAAATTGAGATCTCTTCTAACGGAGGAGAACACATGGGATAAGTCTGAAACAGAGAGCGAAAGCAATTGTTAATTGAAGTAGAAATGCAGTTCAGCATAAAGCATCAGACTACTCTAGCAGCACAAAACAATCTACTATTAACAAAGTGACAGCAATCAGGTTTAGAGTTGCCTTTTCTCTTAAGCTGCCACAATTTTGTGACGACAAAATTGTCACAAAAAATTACCCAATAGACCAGAAACAAAACCCACTACTCTTAATTTCTTCCAACTCTTAAAATAAAGAATATTCACACAAATATAGAAAAGCAGTTGGCAGGCCTTTTGCCAATCTTATGGAACTAAAACATTGAATATGATTTCTAATTACAAGCAATTGGAATTAGAATTGAGCAATACTCGATGCCAATATTATAAGCATATATGTAATTGTTAAAGAAAGCATAAGATCTATCTAGTCCTCAAAAGGAATGTGCAAAACTTTGTATCACCGGCATAAATACATAATTTTTTTCTGACAAGAGGCATTAGAAAATAAATTTCCCTAGTAAGTTTTACTGGAGATAATATTAGGCATGGGTGCCTTTTTTTAAAGAAATTCTAAGACCTTGCACATCAAGATAACTACTTTTTATTGACAAGTACATCAAGATAGCTACTTGATTATCTACCGTGCGAGTATGCATCAGCAACAACATAAATCAAGTCCTAAAGGGAAACACTATCACAAGGGATAGGAGGGGACATCATCGATTCGTACACTTTCACAATCCGTTAACGGATCCTGCTATCATGTAGCTATGAGCCTAATGGGAAGCTTTTCTGTGGAGAAATCCATCTAGAAAGCCTCGTCCAAGAGAAAATGCTTCTTTCTGGGCCTCCCTTTCCGCCAAGCATTGTAGTCTACGAAAATTCACTAGAAGTCTTATGGTGTTTTAATTTTGGTCACAGAATTTAGTTTTAATTTTACTTGTGCATACAGGATTCATTTTCATCCTACCCCCAACTAGTTTGGAATAAAAAGGAGTTACTGATTAGAGTTGAGAATCTTAGATTCTAGTTCCCTCATTATCTCCTAATTGCACTATGCACAGTCCACTCGTCCATTTTTCTTAGTAGGCTAGAATTAGTAATAATTTATGAGTGAACTTGAGAAAACAAATATTTAAAAGTATGTATTTCTGCCACTACGACTTCAAGGAAAATAGGAAACATACTTCATAGCATGAGAAAACATAGAGAATATCCAAACAAAATAATTAAAATGTAATCAACAATTAATCAAAGCACCAAAAGGCGGCGGTTGTGTTAAAATATGTATAATTGTATATAATCACAAGCACGGGAGAAACAGAAACCAACTATGCCTATCAACCCCATCAAAATCTCGTTAGCATGCCCTACTTACTACTTTTGCAGTAGTGTTATGTGAATGTGGCTCAATCTTCTGCAATTTATGGATATTTGCACATACATGTATAAGCGCATCCAAAATTTATTCCATGATCTATATAGATCTATAACCTTCAAAGATATGTTTTACCTCTCATTAAAGAGATCTAGATTCATAATAGTGTAAATAATTCCCGGTTAAGTAATCTGTCAGGCATCACACTTCTGTCCCGAAGTCGAAGCCCCCTTAACTGCATACATACAAGTAGCTTTATCACCGTCTCCTCTGCAAATCGGCTTCAATTAAAAAGCATAGGAAATGTATTCTGACAATCATCCCCACTGGAAACAACTTATGTTGTTCCAAGGAAATTAAAATGCAGTAATTTACTGGATCGAACCATAAGTCCACCAAAATTTTCTTAGAGACCAACTTTGCCACACCTTCCGATCAACATAAAGGATAACTATATAAAACCTGAAGTCAACTAACTTTGCGTTGAAAATCCAAGTAAACTTGCACATCTCCTACTCGAGGATAAAATCACAATTTCCTTATGCCACAACCTAGCTTTAATGTACCACACCTGGAAAACACTTATTTTTCTTCCAAGTAGATTAAAATGATACAAGTTACTCCATTGAACCAAAATTCCACAAAAACTTAATCTCTGTGACCAACTTCGCGACACCTTCCAATAAAGTAAAGGGATAAATACTATGCCAAGTGAAGTCAGCAAACATTACTTTGGAAATCCAGATAAACTTAAACATCTCCTACTCAAGGATATAATCACTAATTCCTTATTACCCAACTTAGCATAATGTGTCATACTATCCAGTGTTTTAAAAATCTCCGCCTAGGCGGGCCTTCCCTTGGCGCCCCGCCTAGGCGCTAGGCCCCCCTGACGCCTCACCTAGGCCCAAGATGGCAAAAAAATCCCTCCAGAAAATTAGGCGGGGCCTAGGTGGGGTCTAGGCAAAGAGGTTTTTTTTATTTTAATAACTACCCAAACCAGATTTTAATATATTTATTTTTCTAATGATTTACCATATTCATAATACATGTTGTAACATATCAAATTACAATAAAAAGTGAACAATATCAAGTCAAAATGAATACTTTTATTATAGTTGTAATTTTTTAAACTTGTACCAACTTCAAATTATATAAATGATGATACATTTGTAATATTTAGTTTAATTCAATATAATTCTTAAATTTATGTTTAGTTTCTCAAGTTTAAATAATTTGAATTAAATTCTTGAAATTTTAAATTTTATTATTTAATAACAATCTTGTTTATGAATAAAACTAATACGTTAAAAATATGTTTGAACTTTGAACAATTGCATGTTTGTGTTTGAACTTTGACATTAGCAATATGGATATGTGTTTGAACTTTAAGCAAATGTCTTTATTATCTTTATTATAGATTGTTTTGCTTTATATTATTGTTTTGTTTGGATAAATGTAAGATAAAATATTAAAATTGGCTTAAAATAAAAAATCTCGTCTAGGCCCCCCTCGGCCGCCCGCCTCCCGCCTAGCGCCTTTTAGAACATTGATACTATCACCCCTCACTGGAAAGCGCTTATTTTTTTCCCAAGGTAATTAAAATGCTATAATTTAATGGATCGAACCAAATGTCCACAAAAAATATCTCTGTGACCAACTCTGCCTAAGCTTCCAATCAACACAAGGGCTAATTACAATAAAACTTGAATTCAGCTAACTCTAATTTATGAACTCCAACTAATCTTGAACATCAACTATTCAAGGATATAATCACTAATTCCTTGTACCACGTGTATGTGTAACAAAAGAGAGGCTATCCAGAAACTCAAAGAAAATTGAGGAAGACTAAAACAGATTCCTCAGTCCACAAAAATAATGTGCAGAGCAAAAACACTTCAAACTTGAGATAGAAGCCTTTTCAAAAGCTCTACTATTTTTCATGCCAAACATCTGTAAACAAATACAACGGAGATACTTGCCAAACCATTTAAACACAGATTGACATCCTCCTATTTCACAAGCAGAGGTTCAAAAGTTCATTTCACAAGTAAACCTTATCAAGTAGGAACTCGGATACTCAATGAAAATAAACTGAAGTGAAATCTACAGCCTGGGAAACCAAGCTCAAAACACTTTAATTTTAAACCATGTATCCTCTTCTTTTTCTTTATTTTTTTTCTTTTTTGATTTTATAATCACTACATATCTTCTTCATAAACGTTTAAACGTTTAGTTCCGATGTTGTAGCATCTCAGAAGAGGACAATTCATCACCTAATGTATATAACCCCTTAAATATGATATCTTTAAATAGCTCATAAACTGAGAGTCATTCAAACCACAATATTATTTATAGCAATGCAATAAATTCACGAAATATATGAATACCCTTAAAGTTATCATTCGTAATTATTAAATTAATCAGAAAATTGTAAACATATTCAACTATAAAATAGATAACGCAACACAGTAAGTAATAATTCCAAGTAATCCTTAAAATGCATACACGTTATTTAAACATCAAAACTCAACAAATAATTCAAATCAACAAAAATGGCTTACCATCTTGAGTAAGCAACGGATAATCCAATGCACTCAGAGTAATGAACCAATCCCAACCACTATCCATCTTCAACAATATAGCAGCAGCGCGTAAAATGGCTGCAATGTTAGTTGAACCCATATAAGTGGTCGGATCGGGCTTACCCACCACATCTACATTCCCAAAAGTCCGAATGACGGGCACAGACCTAACCAAACCAGCCAATTTTCTCCTCTCGGCGTCGGAACCCTCAGTCCCAATGTGCAATAAATACCGATTCCTCGGGTGGTATACGGCTAGAAGCAACCGGAAAAGCCGGTGTCCATCACCCGAGCCACCGGAAATGTAATAAGCAAAGGCTGGAGGGTAATTGATGCCGCGGCGGAGGGTGGGTGGGAAAGCTTTGTGGGAGGAGAAGGCGGAGGAGGCGGAGAAACCGGAGATCACGGAGAGAAAGAGAAGGAGAGAGAGAAAGGCAGCGGAGAAGAGTGTGAAGAGCCATTTCTTCTCAGCTACCATGATGGCTTATCTAGTTTTGGGAGCATGGAAATTTAGCTAAGTCAGGGTTGGGGTAATTTGGAAGTGTTAGATATAGGAATGTGTATGCATAGGTGGGTCTATTACAC
The DNA here is from genome assembly GCA_020205615.1 of Panax quinquefolius. Classification (NCBI taxonomy): domain Eukaryota; kingdom Viridiplantae; phylum Streptophyta; class Magnoliopsida; order Apiales; family Araliaceae; genus Panax; species Panax quinquefolius. Next base: position 14,494,610 of record CM035173.1, on the reverse strand, counting down.
AGATCTTCATTAATAGACTGACCGAGAGAGTGGTGAATTGATAGCTAGGGTTAGGGTTTGCTGATTAGAATAAGTATTGAATCTGGGTAAAACAGAGATGATGATGATGGTGAAGGACTCCACTAGTTTGATCTCTACAGATGTCTAATGAAATGTTTATGTATTACCTGACTTGTATCCAAATTTCCTAATTGGTTGTTATCCTCACGCGCCTTTAACTCATATCATTATGAAAGTTAAATTACTTAAAAGGTCTATTATAAGTATTAATGAGTAACTTTTTATTAAAAAAGCCTATTATAGAAATTAAATTATAAAATGATGTATATTAATTAAATATTAACTAGTCATAACACAATAAAATAGATGGACCCAATTATATTGCATCTACTTTAAGTATACATTATTTAGTCATAAATATTTTTTTATTTCAAAATTATCTGACATGCACGTCTGGAGAAAGGATTATGAAGAAAGAGTGGGAGAGTAAAAATAAGAATAAGAAAATAAAATATTTTAAGAATAAAAATAATGACACAACCTCAAGAAGATAGTTATTTTCTCCTCTCCCTTAATAATATATATATATATATATATTGTAGAAGCTACTCAATTTTATGAAATAAAAATATTTAATTTTTTTATAATTATTATTCAATAAATGGTTAAAATTGATAAAATTTAAAAGTTAAAGGGTGATATATATAAAATTTTCAAAATACGCAGTGGTTATAAATATTCATTTACATTTGGGAATATTCGTTTGGTCAGTAAAATATTCTTGTTGTTTTAATATTAAATGCTACTGGTAGCAACCATTTAATGGGCCCCTATAGTGAATAAATCATTGGATGAAAAAAAAGCGACAAGTTTGAGTTTTTATAAATAATGGCGTAATCGTTACAAGTAACACTATTAGAATCCCGCCATTGGTTAAAATACGATGTATATATGTGTGGTTTACAAAGAAGACGCCAGATTACACAACATTTTTAAATTATTGTTCTCACGTACGTGAAAGGCACTACTTTTCGATAATTATTACGGTAATTCTTCGCTCAATATTTTATTTTATTGATTCAATAATTATTTGCGTTGATATTTTATATTATTGTTGTTTCAATAATTATCATTGCACAAGATTTCCTATTATCGGATCAATAATTCATATTATTGAATAATATTATTAGATAGCATTATTGGCAATGTCAGAAAGTTACATCGAGGAGAGGTTTGGTCACCTAATCAATTTATGCCAAGAAGGAGAAATCCTTATCGGAAAGCCCTCTTCCTTTCACAGGAGCTACCTGAGATTATCATAATTGTGATTCTGTAATATTATTTGTGAATAATTAATTATTGATTTATATGATAAGAAAATATTTATTTGATGCGGATATAAATGATGGATTTATTTATGTGGATATAATTGAAGGAATTAATATTGAGGTATTTTATCAGTATTTTTGTCGGAATGTATTAAAAATCAAACCAGTGTTCTTAAGATATATTGCGTGAGTTATAATTGTTAATCCGACCGTTGGATCGTTGTGATTTTTGGATATGTTATACATATATAAGTTGAGTATATGTCCATAAATTTTGAACCGTTAAAAATGAACGTATGATTTGTTATGAATTGTAAGAGGTGACTGATTCGAAAATTATTTTTATAAATGTTTTTAGTGGAGAATTCTAGAAGGCGGGCCCCACTTTTTGGTTGGTGATTGAATGCATATGCTGAATTGGATTTTCAAAGGTGATGGCTACTATTTTTTTCAAAATGGCATGCGTATAAAATAAATTAATATTTTATTAATTTAGTATCTCTTTTTCTAGCGTTCTAAAGATTTTCCTATAAATAGTGGCTTAAGTTAGAATTGAAAATCACACCGTAAAACAAGTTTTTCTCTCTCTATATTGTCGAGCATATTTTTATAAGTATTTAGATACTTTGAGAGTTACTTATTCAAATCTGAAGTTTTTTTTGCTTTTACATCCGATGTTAGGTCCAAGTCTTTCTTTTTTTTTTGAGGTAAGGGATTGTAAGTGATTTTAAGGGTTGTTATGTTTTTCATGTTTCATAATTTTTTCGACCTTCAAAAATTCTGAAAAAATTTAAAATGATAATTTGATGAGTTTTATTGATTGTGTCCAAAAATGTTGATTTTTGGATGTATAGATTAGAAGTTATGGATTTTATGAGAAAAAACTATTTTAAAAGTAAACTCTTATAACTCCTTGTGGTTAACTCCAAAATTGGTGAAATTTTTATTGGGAGTACATCTATATAAAATCAGTATATTCTGTAAATTTTGGAATTTTTGGACAAAAGTACAATTTATGATAAATGTCTAAATATTCGACAGTTTTGGCCATGTGAAAAATAATAAATGAATTTTAAAAATTCCGAGAAAAATATATGTTCAATATGGGACTATATTCTGCTAAATCCCATAAAAGAAATATTTTTGAAACTGATTTGGTATTTTTCATGAAGATGGACTAGTTATGAATAAATAAATTAAATATGTTATGTGAAGTAACAAAATTGAAAAATATGATTTTATGGCTTGGGAATCCTATATAGGATATATGCAGATTTTTAATGAGATTGTTGGTTATTGGTGATGAAATCTTATGAGTTTGACATTTTAGTATGATTAAATGCATTAATTAGTAAAGTGTAAACAATTAAAATAAATTGTTTATAAGTTTAAGAAATGATTAAAATATTGTGGTAGTATTAATAATATTAGATTATGAGATTATTAAGTGATTTAAAACATTTGGATTAAGGTGTTATGAAATCATTGATTTATGAATCTTACTCTTGAGATTAAATCTATATGTTGATTATATTATTTTTATTATCATATATAACATGTGACGCCTCCAAAATAGGTATACATCACCCATTCTGAGTTGTCAATACATGGTACAGAAACAACTACAACTTTATTATTACAACAAGAAATCGTGAGTTTGAATACAAATATTATCTTCAGGCAATATCTATACTCAAATAAATCCTCATCACATTTATTGATACATTATTTTACAAAATGGTGAGGACTACTAAACAACTCTCTCTAAAACCTTCATTCCATACCCCAGACTAAGTACTTCGCTATATTCTCGCCTCCCGAGAAGAAAAATGGAACAAAAAGAAAAAGGGTGAGCTCAACTAGCCCAAGAAAAGAATATTATGACTAAGATAATATACAACAAATTATCATTAGTCTTCAACAGGAAAAATCTAATAGAATACAATAGGCAACAAGTTTTAAATCAATATTCACGCAATGAAATAATAATTCATTAGAAGAGTTAAGTAGAGAATGCAAACTACTATCTTCTATGTATGAATTTAAAAGTTCATCGCTCATCTTTTATCCCCAGTAACATCAATCAATATATATCTGAATCAAATATTCATCTTTGCACTACTGGGCCCAAGATATTCATTAGTTAGTCATGTTCATCTAAACACTGCTCATCTTTGCACTACTGGGCCAAAGATATTCTTCAAATCATTCATCTTTGCACTACAGCCAAAGATATTCAATAATATCATCATTTAAGACCGAGGATGATGAATAATATTTTAAAGAAACGAATTCAAAGAAACAAAATGACAAGTATTAAGGATTAAGGATTAAGTACTTTGTTTTATCCATGTCTAAAAATACCTCAAAAATAATTATAGTGGTGTAAAATTCAAGAATGATCAAAACATGGATACAATCAAAGCTAGTACCCATAATAGATATTTTAGGCGAAAAGGAAAATTTTCATTTTTCGATGAATAAAGGTCGATTCGTGAATAAGATCAGATATCGTGAATAGTCTTAGATATCGTGAATAAGAACTCAGACACCAAAAGTTCCAAATTTGATAAAAACTTCAAATCAATATTTCAAAGATAATGATATTGAAGAAATAATATCATTACTGAAAAATAATAATATCCCTTACCTCGAAAGATCAAGATTTTAAATTTGAAACAATCCTGATATAAAGCTATGACTTGAACTTGCAATTAGTATAGCAATACTCAAAATATACTCAAAATACTCACAAGAATACGCTCGATAATATAGAGAGAGAACTTGATTTACGGTGTGATTTTCAATTCTAACCTAAGCACCCTATTTATAGGAAAATACTTAGAACACCAAAGCAGAAAATTTAATATAATATTAATATATATAATAAATCTTCTACGCCATCCTACCAGCTGATCTCAAACACCTAACACATGTCCATAAACAACAAAAACGTTTTTCTAAATAAAAATAATTAAAACTTCCAAAAATCAATTATTTCGGAGCTTCGGAACTTCAATAATTCATAATAAATAGCCCTTTTATCAGAAAATTCGAATCTCGCGACTTTTTATAGGAAATTCAATTCTCTACAACTTTGCGGAAGAAAGTTTTTCAAATTCCAAACGTAAATTGACCAAATCCACAAACCCAAGATTTTATAAAGTTATAATCAAATTTCAATCGATAAATGGGGTCCACCGACATGTTTAACATGTTTTAAACATTTATTGCAACAAAATACTCTTCCTCCTCGTATACTCATATATTCCACATTCGTTGTAAAAATATCACCATTATTATATTATTAAAATATAATAATATATTTAAATGAATTATTTTATCGAGAAAAGATAAAATTTCAATTTTCAACAATTGTCACATTAAAATTTTCTCCATCTATATCCACATAAAATCAATATTTTCCTCATCATATGAATCAATAATTAATTATTCACAAATAATATTACGAATCACAATATTGACAACCAGGCGGTTCCTGGAAAGAGGGGCTTTCGATAAGAATTTCTCCTTCTTGGCAAGCGATTAGGTGACCAAACCTCTCCTTAGATGAGAACTTTCTAGACATTGCCAATAATGTTATCTAATAATATTATTTAGATAATATGAATTATTGCTTCGATAATAAAAATATCTTGTGTAATGACAATTATTGAAAACAATGATATAAAATATCAACGCAAAGATTATTAAATCAATAAAATAGTGAATATAATTCTTTGTAACCATTATTGAGTAGTGCCTTCTTATGTAAGAATCAATAATTGGTGCGATATATCGTGCTATTCTTGTGTTTTAACCACCGAGTATTTTAACAAGTATTAACAGAATAACTATCTTTATTATTTTTAAACAACTTATATTTGTCGCTTTCTTCATCCAATCGCTTTAGTTATGGGGCCCACACATGGTCATACTGTAGTCGTTAATATTCCCCGATAAATCGAATATTCCACGACCCAAACGAATATTCCCAACAACAATGAATATTTTATAACCACTTTTATTTTGAAATATTTGCGTATTTTACCCCTAACTATCCACATTAATCAAATCAACCCTTACTTATTTCAAAATAATAAATAGAGAACATTAAATTTCATTAATAATAAGTTGGGGTCTTACTGACCTCCCTCCTTATGAAATTTCGTCCTCGAAATCGACGTCGTATACTGGTGTTCAAAAGGTGAGGATACCTCGCTTTCATTTACGTTTCCAATTCCCGGTGTCATTTCCTCTATAGCATGATTCCTCCACAAAACTTTAACTTGTGGTATGACCTTTCATGTGCGTAGGACATGCTCCTTCCCATCCAAAATCTTGACGGTACCTCCTCATATCGTTAAGTCTTGGCTATCTCGCGTTCGGTTCTAACTTCTATAACGTGGTTTGGGTCTTTCATATATTTACTGAAGTACGGATATGTGAAACACATTATGAACACGAGACATACTTTGGAGGTAACGCTTAGCGAGTCTATAGGCTACATTTCCTACTCGGTCAAGAATTTGAAATAGACCAATAAATCGTGGATTGAGCTTTCCTCTCTTCCCAAATCTTGTAACTCCCTTCCATGGAGCAACTCGCAACAATACATGATCCCCTATACTAAATTCCACGTTCTTTCGATGAAGATCCGCATAACTCTTTTGTCGATCTTGTGCCGTTTGTATACGTTGTCGAATCATTTGGATCTTTTCCGTAGTCATACGTACCAACTCGGGTCCAAATAATGTTACTTCACCCACCTCGTCCCAACATACTGGAGAGCGACACTTTCGTCCATATAATGCTTCAAATGGAGCCACACCTATACTTGCTTGATAACTGTTGTTGTAAGAGAATTCCACCAATGGTAAATACTTATCCCAACTGCCCTTGAAGTCTAGGACACAGAGTCTTAATAAATCGCAAATCCGTGCCCATAGCTTTTTGCAAGCTAACCCAAAATCTTGAAGTGAATCTTGGGTCACGATCCGAAACAATGGATACTGGCATGCCATGCAACCTCACAATCTCATTCATGTACATACTAGCAAGACGTTTAAGGGAATAAGTCTCCGTATCGGCAAGAAATGAAGCGGAACTTGGTTAATCTATCAACAATAACCCAAATAAATTGATGCCTTGAGAAACCGTAGGAAGACCCGTGAATGAAATCCATGGTAATGTGTTCCCACTTCCATTTCGTAATCTCAAGTGGTTGCAACGGACCCTTAGGTACTAGATGCTCGCCTTTACACGTTGACAAGTTAAACACATTGAGATAAACTTTGCAATCTCTCTCTTCATATTGTTCTACCAAAATGTATGTCGAAGATCACGATACATTTTGTACTTCGAGATGGATTGCAAATGGTGTATTGTGTGCCTCCATCATAATCTTGTACTTCAAATCGTAGTCGTTAGGAACACAAAGTCTAGAGTGGACTCAAGTATTCCTTCTTCATCAATTCTCGCTTAGGAATAGCTCCTTCTTGTACTTTCTTTTTCATACGCATCGACCCAAGATTCGGTGGCTTGAGCAACCTTAACTTTTTCTATTAAAGTTGGCTCTGTCGTATACTTGACATCATCGCACTCATTCCTACATATGATCTTCTACTCAACGCGTCAATACCACTGTTCGCTTTACCGGATAGTATTGAATAGTGTGGTCATAGTCTTTCAATAGCTCGAGCCAACATCATTGCCGCATGTTGAGTTCTTTTTAGTGAAGAAATATTTAAGGCTTTTATGGTGCGAATATATCTCCACTTTCTCCCCATATAGATAGTGCCTCCATATTTTTTAGCGCGAAAACGATTGCCGCCACTCTAGATCATGAGTAGGATAATTTCTCTCATACTCTTATAAGTTGTCACGAGGCATAGGCTATGACTTTCCCACGTTCATGAGAAACACATCCTAACCCTTTGCACGAAAGCATCATCAGTAGATAACAAATCCATCCGAACCGATGGTATTGTTAGAAACAGTGCTTAGAAATAAGTCTCCTCTTAAGCTCTTGGAAAATCTTCTCGCATTCTTCGTTCCAAATCAATTTTGTATCCTTCCGAGTTTATTTGGGTTAATGGAGTAGCGATTAGAGAAAACCCTTCCACGAATCTCCGATAATAACCAAATTAGACCCGAAAAGCTACGTCTTGGCCACCGACTTGGTTGCTCCCAACTTTGTATTGCTTCAATCTTGGCCGGGTCCACGGATACTCCATGTTTTGACACCGTGCCCAAGAAATGCTACTTCCTCAAGCCGAACTCGCATTTCTTCAATTTGGCATATAGTTTGTTTTCACAAAGCCTTTGGAGTACCGAAACTTCAAATGGTGCTCATGATCTTCACGACTTTTGGAATACATGAGGATGTCATCAATAAAGACAACAACAAACCGATCCAAATATTCCTTGAATACTCGGTTCATCATATCCATGAAAGTCAAGAGGAGCATTAGTCGATCCAAAGAAAGACATGACTAAAAATTTATAATGCCATCTGGAGTTCGAAAGCGGTCTTTGGAATATCCTCGCCTTCTAATCTTGGTGATGATATCCGAATCGAAGATCGATTTTTGAAAAGAATTACGCCCCTTACGGGTAATCGGTCAAACAAGTCATCAATACGAGGTGAGGATACCTATTCTTGATGGTGACATGGTTCAATTCTCGATAGTCGTCTGAAAGTCGCATACTCCGCTCTTTCTTCTTTTTACTGAATAAAAACAGAGAGCACCCCAAGGAGATGTACTAGGGGCAATGAAACCGGATGTCTAACAATTCCTGTAGTTGGACCTTTAACTCCTGAAGTTCAATAGAGCCATTCAATATGGGATTTTAGAAATGGGCTTTGTACCAGTTCAAGATTAATAAAGAATTCAACTTCACGCTACGGGGTGACCAAGGGAAGTTCTTGAGAAATACGTCGGAAAGTCGATAACAACAGAATATTATTCAAATTTGGCGTGTCTTTATTCAAATCCATAACATGGGCTAAGAAAGCTTGACATCCGTTTTTCAATAAACGAATAGCATTATGATTAGATATGATGTTGATTGATTTTAATGGTTTAGTTGCTTGAATTAAATAAACGGGTTGGTTAGGAATATGAAAACTAACAACCTTACGAAAAACAATCAATTTTGGCATGATGAGTAGTTAACCAATCAATCCCTAAAATCACATCAAAAGCAAGTATCTTTAAAGAGATAAGGTCAATGGGTAAGGTGATGGTGCCAACTTGAATCAAACAAGATTTATAAACAGTGGATGTGATGAAAGTTTCTCTAACGGAGTTTCCACAGATAGGTCAAAGTTTAATTTCTCCTGAGTCAAGTTTAAACGTTGAGCACATGTAGGAGAGATAAATGAATGGGTAGCACCCCAGATCAAGTAAGGTATAAACTTCGCAAGAATTTATAAATAGCTTACCCGTGATCACCTCGTTTGGGTTCCTCGCATTTTGACCAATCACAACAAACGCTTCTTCTAATCGTTGACTTTGACTTTTTGGGACGATCTTTTGAGTCACCGTCCCCATTGAACTAGGTTTCACTACCGTATAATCTCGAGCGATATGTCCTTCCTTTCCACAATTATAGCATACCTTGAATCGTTGTGGGCGCTTTGATTGATATGTCCCTCTTTCCGCATTTATAGCATATATGGCCGGTGGTCGTTCTCCTCCTTTAGAACCGATTCTTCTTAAGACTTTATCGTCTTCATATGGTCGTTGTTAAATCTCCTCTTTTAAAATCTCCTCGACTCGCTTTCTTCTATTTTCATGGTCATGATTACCACCAGAGTGGTTACCATTTTTGTCCGTCTGCTTCTTTCTCCATTGGTTATCATTATTACATTGATTCGCTATCTACGAGTGCGATCCTCGGTTATGGTCCCTCGGTTGAACATACTCGTTATCTCGCTTCTAACAATTGAGCCACATTAACAACATCTGAATAGAGAGAAAATTTATGAGAAATGAGATATTGTCGTATCTTAGGGTTTCAAACCTCTCGAAACATCCGCGTCATCGTTCCTCATTCTCCACCAAATGAGGTGCAAACTGGATAACTCTGCAAACTTTGCCTCGTCTTTGAGACAAATCATGTTGTTTTTTTCTCTAATCTGATGAACTCCACTTCCTTCATATAGACGAACACTTTCGGGAAAGTATTTGTCATTAAATAGTTCTGAAACGTCTCCCAAGACATCTTTGAGTCTGCATTGGATGGATGCGCTTCACGACTCTCCCACCGATGATCTCGCCTCACCACGGAACATAAAAAGTGGCGAATGGAACCTTCATTCCTCCGTGCATCCCAAGACATCGAATATCTTGGTAATTTGCTTGACCCATGTTTACGCCATGATCGGATCGGCTTTCCCTTAAATTCGTGGTCCTAACTCTTTGAATCTGCCATTTGTGACAACCCGTGAATTGCTATCATTTACTCCTATATTTTGAACACGAGTCTCCTCGTGCGATTTTGCATGAACTGCAAAAAAGCTTCTAAACATCCCCTCGTTCATCATCGCTTTCAGTGGTGTTGTTCACGGGAGGAACATTGCCAACTGTTGCACGCTCTCCTCGTTGGTGAGTACAGGCGTCTCCACGTCTCATTTCCATTGTTAATATTCTCGATCGACATTCTCAAATCTTGTCATAAAACAAGGGTTAATTAAGAAATCAATATATCACATAATATCCCTATATCTTGACCAACTAACAAATAAGCTTAGGTAGGACACACTTTAGCGAATGATTTACTCGTCTCTCCCTCCTAGTTCTATTCCCGATCTCCGCCAGAGATCATATCCCTAAGCTCGATACCAACCGTGGCGCCCCCAAAATAGGTATACATCACCCATTCGAGTTGTCGATACGTGATGCATGAAACAACTACAACTTTATTATTATAACAAGAAAAGCTGTGAGTTTGAATACAAATATTATCTTCTGACAATTACTATACTCAAATTAATCCTCATCACATTTATTGATATATTATTTTACAAAAATGGTGAGGACTACTAAACAACTCTCTCTAGAACCTTCATTCCATTTTACCAGGCTGTATTTGCTTTATATTCTGCGTCTCTCGAGAAGAAAAATGGAACAAAAAGGAAAAGGGTGAGCTCAACTAGCCCAAGAAGAATATTATGACTAAGATAATATACAACAAATTATCATTAGTCTTCAACGGGGAAAAATCTAATAGAATCTGATAGACAACAAGTTTTAAATCAATATTCGCAATGAAATAATAATTCATTAGAAGAGTTAAGTAAAGAATGCAAACTACTATCTTCTTCATGTATGAATTTAAAAGTTCATCGTCTATCTTTTATCCCCGTAACATCAATCAATATATATCGGAATCAAATATTCATCTTTTGCTCTAATAGCCAAAGATATTCATCGATTAATTCATGTTAAATCTAAACACTGCTCATCTTTGCACTACGGGCCAAAGATATTCTTCAGAAATCATTCATCTTTGCACTACAGCCAAAGATATTCAATAATATCATCATTTAAGGCGAGGATGATGAAAATATTTTTAAAGAAACGAATTCAAATTGAAACAAAATGACAAGGATTAAGGATTAAGGATTCGTACTTTGTTTTATCCATGTCCAAAAATACCTCAAAAATAATTATAGTGGTGTAAAATTCAAGAATGATCAAAACATGGATACAATCAAAGCTAGTATCCACAATAGATATTTTAGACGAAAGGGAAAATTTTCATTTTTCGATGAATAGTCTTAGTATTCGTGAATAAGATCAGTATCGTGAATAGTCTTAGATATCGTGAATAAGTAACTCAGACACCAAAAGTTCCAAATTTGATAAAAACTTCAAATCAATATTTCAAAGATAATGATATTGAAGAAATAATATCATTCTGAAAAATAATAATATCCCTTATCTCGAAAGATCGGTCTTTCTAAATTTGAAATAATGGGATATAGGCTATGACTTGAACTTGCACCAGTATAGCAATACTCAAAATATACTCAAAATACTCACAAGAATACGCCGATAATATAGAGAGAAAGAACTTGATTTACGGTGTGATTTTCAATTCTAACCTAAGCACCCTATTTATAGGAAAATACTTAGAACACCAAAAGCGAGAAAAATTTAATATAATATTAATATATATAATAAATCTTCTACGCCATCCTACCAAATGATCTCAAACACCTAACACATGTCCATAAACAACAAAAACGTTTTTCTAAATAAAAATAATTAAAACTTTCAAAAAATCAATTATTTGAGCTTGAACTTCAATAATTCATAATAAATAGCCCTTTTTTGTCGAAAAATTGAATCTCGCGACTTTTTATAGGAAATTCAATTCTCTACAACTTTGCGGAAGAAAATTTTCCAAATTCCAAATGAAATTGGCCAAAATCCACAAGCAGGCGATTTTACACAATTATAATCAAATTTCGATCGATAAATGGGGTCCACCGAGCATGTTTAACATGTTTTAAACATTTATTGCAACAAAAATACTCTTCTCTCCTCAGTATACTCATATATCCCACATTCGTTGTAAAAATATCACCATTATTATATTATTAAAATATAATAATATATTTAAATGAATTATTTTATCGAGAAAAAGATAAAATTTCAATTTTCAACAATTGTCACATTAAAATTTTTCTCCATCTATATCCACATAAAATCAATATTTTCCTCATCATATGAATCAATAATTAATTATTCACAAATAATATTACGTAATCACAATATTATGACAACCGAGCGGTTCAGGAAAGAGGGGGCTTTCCAATAAGAATTTCTCCTTCTTGGCGCCCAATTAGGTGACCAAACCTCTCCTTAGATGTAACTTTCTAGACATTTCCAATAATGTTATCTAATAATATTATTCGGATAATATGAATTATTGCTTCGATAATGAAAATACTTGTGTAATGATAATTATTGAAACAACAAAGAATATAAAATATCAACGCAACAATTATTAAATCAATAAAATCTTGAATAGTAATTATCGTAACCATTATTGAGTAGTGCCTTCTTACGTAAGAATCAATAATTGGTGCAATCTGGTGCAGCTTCTGATGAGTGTTTTAACCACCGAGTATTTTAACAAAGATAATTCTTGAATAACTACACTACTGTTATTATTTTTAAACAACTTATATTTGTCGTTTTCTTCATCCAATCGCTTTCAGTTATGGGGCCCACACATGGTCATGCAGGTAATTGCATTTAATATTCCCAAAGCGATCTGAATATTCCACGACCAAACGAATATTCCCCGACAACAATGAATATTTTATAACCACTTGCTTATTTTAAAATATTTGCTTATTTTACCCCTAACTATCCACATTAATCAAATCAACCCTTACTATTTCAAAATAATAAATAGAGAAAATTAAATTTCATTAATAATAAGTTGGGGTCTTACATAACATTTTTATAATTCTGATGATAAAATTTCTCTTTGACTTAAGTGTAAAGATGGGTAGATTATTGGTATGATCGTGACTATGGGTTCTCTTTGGCCAGTAGTGCAAAGATGAATTGTTGACTGGTATGATCATTGTAACAACCCCAAAATAGGTCCATTCCATCCAACCCATTCTGAGTCGCCAAATATATGGTACGAAAAACAACTACAACTTTATTACAACAATTGTCGTGCAAAATACAACAACACATATGCTGTGAGTTTGGATACAAATATATACCAATTGTAGCACGTCACAATGACACCTTACATAAAGGTATAGTCAAAAAGCTGTTTTAGAAATTAGAATCTTTGGGAAGTGCTCAAGAGAAACCTTCGTGCATGGGAGGCCATGCTTTTAGGTTATGGTAGATATCATATGGCCACGCAAATTATCCTTGGTTGACCTAATAGACCCCAAAAAAAACAAGAAGATTACTATCGTATTCTTCCCAATGGTGAGTCTTCTCTTGACATATCATTATCTCCACTGTCTCTAATTGGGTATTATACTCCAAACAAACACCAAGATTATATAATTAGTGCTTGTAAATATACTCAAAGAAGTGGATGAGCACAACCACGTCTTATGATAACACGAGTTTGTATGTCATTAGACATCTTGTATGATAGTGACAAAACACCCTTCCAAAGTTGGGTTCGCCTCACCCTATTTAATTCACCAAAAATAACTATTAAATGATGTATAAAATACAACACACTAAAGCCCTCAATAAAATTATTTTCATACTCTTTAGGGAGAACCTCAACAACTATAGACCACCGCTTCTATTCCTTTGTTATCCCCGCAACCCATCTACACTTTTATTACACGAAAGGAATTGTGAAACAAAAGGGTGAGCACAACTAGCTCGATAAAGAATATTATGACTAAAGATAAATAAATTATCAATAGTCTTCATCGGAATGAATCGAGAGATTTAGAACATATGGTAGATGATAAAACTTTTCAACCATAGTTGCGTGAACGAAGCGAATCCATTAAAAAGAGTCAAATAGACTATAAAGTCTATTATCTTCTCCACGTTAAAAGTCCACCAACAATATTTTATCCACAGTAACATCAATCAGCAGTTCCTTTCCACAATCATATGAATAACTCATAATCATAATTGTGATTCTAAATTCCTCTTCTCATCCGGGACGAAGATAATTTTCATCATCCTGTCTTTACCCGAAACATCAAATATCATGGTTATACCAAATCACGAGCCTCTGCTCATAATCATACTAATAAATTCATCTTTGCACCACCGGGCCAAAGATATTCATCAACAGATTCATCTTTACACTACAAAGCAAAGATATTCAACAACAGTCATCTTTGCATTACGAGCCAAAGATATTCATCAATAATTCATCTTTGCACTACAAAGCTAAAGATATTCAACAACAGTCGTCATCTTGCATTACGAGCCAAAGATATTCATCAATAATTCATCTTTGCACTACTGAAGCAAAGATATTCAACAATTAAATCTTTGCATTACGAGCCAAAGATATTCATCAATAATTCATCTTTTTGCTTTCAAGCTAAAAGATATTCAACAACAGTCATCTTTGCACAACGAGCCAAAGATATTCATATATCAAAGAAATACATAATCATTTGAAGTTATATAACAATAATTATAACCGTGTTGATCGATTCACCTTTGCACTTAAGCTAAAAATATTCAATTGTAAATTCAATGGTCATGATCATACCAATCAACAATTCAACTTTTGCACTCTTGGCCCAAAGAGAACCTATGGTGGTCATGATCATACCAATAATCTACCCATCTTTACACTCAAGTCGAAGAGAAATATCATCATTAGGGTTATAAGAATGTTATATAAAAATAATATAATCAAAACATGGTTTTAATTTCAAGAGTAAGATTCATAAATCAACGATAATTTGGTCGGAGAAGAAACCAATTTGTTGTGAATAGTACCCGTATTAAATACATAGTCATAGTATCGTGATACGCGCATAGTAACCTCGACACGAAAAGATAAAGTTTCATAATAAAATTCATATCCATATTTATAACACCTTAATCCAAATGTTATAAATCACTTAGAAATCTCATAATCTAATATTATTAATATTATAATAATATTTTAATCATTTCTCAAACTTATAAATAATTTAATTAAATTGTTTACACTTTACTAATTAATGCATTTAATCATCATAAAATGCCAAACTCATAAAATTTCATCACCAATAACTAAAACCCTCATCAAAAATCTGCATATACCTCATATATGATTCTCAAACCATAAAATCATATTTTCTAATTTTCTTACTTCACATAACATATTTAATTCATTTGCTCATAACTAGAACATTTTCATGAAAAATACCAAATCAGTTTAAAAATATTTTTTTTCAGATTTAGGATAAAATAGTCCCATATTGAACATATATTTTCTCGAAATTTTAAAAATTCATTTACTATTTTTCATATATGGCCAAAACCACAGAATATTTAAACATTTATCATAAATTGTACTTTTATCCAAAATTTGAAATTCACAGAGTACACCGATATTATATAGATGTACTCTCAATAAAAATTCATCAATTTTGGAGTTAACCGCATGGAGTTATAAATAGTTACTTTTAAAATAGTCTTTTCTCATAAAATCCATAACTCCTAATCTATACATCCAAAAATATCTCAAAATAATCATAGTGGTGTAAAATTCAAGAATGATCAAAACATGGATACAATCAAAGCTAGTATCCAGAATAGATATTTTAGACGAAAAGAAAAATTTTCATTTTTCGATTGAATAGTCTTGAGTGATTCGTGAATAGTCTTGATATCGTGAATAGTCTTGAGATATCGTGAATAGTAACTCAACACCAAAAGATAGAAATTCCACAAAAAAACATCTTCACGCTTCATGAATAGTACTTTCGTGAATAGTAACTCGTGAATAGTAACTCATGAATAGTAACTTCGTGAATAGTAACCCCAAGCATGAAAAAGTTCCAAATTTGATAAAACTTGGATCAACATTTCAAAGATAATGATATTGAAGAAATAATATCATTCTGAAAAAATAATATCCCTTACCTCAAAGAATCGATTACTTGATTTGGAATAACGCATTGAACGAACTTGCAATGAGTAGCAATACTCAAAGTATACTCAAAATACTCACAAGAATACGCTCAAAATATCGAGAGAAAATAGAGAAAACTTGATTTACGGTGTGATTTTCAATTCTAACTTAGCCCTCTATTTATAGGAAAATTTTAGCGACTTGACTGCGCAACTTTGATGGCTTTACTCTTCTACTATTCCCACCCACCACATTTGAAATAAAATTCAGCACATTTCTTCACCAACCACAAGTGGGGCCCACTCAATTCTAGAATTTTCCACCAAAATACTAAATTCGGATACTTGAACAATTTATGAACCATTCACCTCTTAAAATTCATAACAAATCATACGTTCATTTTTAACGGTTCAAAATTTGTGGACATATACTCAACTTATATATGTATAACATATCCAAAAATTACAACGATCCAACGGTCGGATTAAAAATTATAACTAACGAATATATCTCAAAAACACTTGGTTTAATTTTTAATACCTTCATTCCGAACAAAAATACTAATAAAATACCTCAACATTAATTCCTTCATTTATAACCATATAAATAAATCCATCATTTATATTCACATCAAATAAATATTTCCTTATCATATAAATCAATAATTAATTATTCACAAATAATATTACAGAATCACAATAATGACAACCAGGCAGTTCCCAGGAAAGAGGGGGCTTTCCAATAAGGATTTCTCTCTTCTTGCGCCTTGATTAGGTGACCAAACCTCTCCTTGACAGAACTTTCTAGACATTGCCAATAATGCTATCTAATAATATTATTCGAATAATATGAATTATTGATCTGATAATGGGAAATACTGTGCAGTGACAATTATTGAACAATAATAATATAAAATTTCAACGTAGCAATTATTGAATCAATAAATAAAAATATTGAACAGTAATTACTGTAATAATTATTGAGTAGTGCCTTCTTATGTAAGGATCAATAATTCAAAAATACATGTAAAAATCGTGTCTTCTTGTGCAAACACGCGTATTATTGTATTTTAACCATCGAATATTCAACGAAATGTTAATTGATACGATTACTGCCAGATTATTTATAAAAACTTAATTTTGTCGTTTTCTTCATCCCAAGCGCTTATTACATTATGGGGCCCACAAATGGCTCTTGCTGCCGTCGTATGCGAATATTCCCAAACGAAAAGAATATTCCACGACCAAACGAATATTCCCCGACAACAATGAATATTTTATAACCACTTGTGTATTTTGAAAAAAATTCATATATCACCCTTAACTTTAACTTTTATCAATTTAACCATTTATTGAATAGTAATTATAAGAAAAATTGAATACTTTTATTTCATAAAATTCGTGGTCTTCTGATCATGACCATTGAATTTACAATTGAATATTTTTAGCTTGAGTCTGAAAGGTGAATTGATCAACATGGTTATAATTATTGTTTATATAAATTTTGAAATGATTATATATTTCTTTGAGATATGAATATCTTTGGCACATGGTCAGATGAATTGTTGATGAATATCTTTGGCCCGTAGTGCAAAGATGACCTGTTGTTGAATATCTTTGGCATGTAGTGCAAAGATGAACTGTTAATGAATATCTTTGACCCGTAGTGCAAATATGAACTTATTGGTATGATTATGAACATGAACTATGATTTGGTATAATCATGATCTTTGATGTTTCAGGTAAAGACATGTGATGAAAAATATCTTCGTCTTGGATGAGAAGAGAAAATTAGAACTACAATTATAATTATGAATTATTCACATGACTGTGAACATGATCTGTTGATTAATGTTACAGGGTTAAAGCATTGTTGGTGGACTTTTAACATGGAGAAGATAATAAACTTTATGGTCTATTTGACTCTTCTAATGGATTGTTCATTCCGCTGCAACTATGGTTGAAAAGTTTTATCATCTAACATATGTTCTAAATCTCTGATTTATTAATGATGAAGGCTATTGATAATTTAATTATCTTTAGTCATAATATTCTTTACTGAGCTAGTTGTGCTCACCATTTTGCTTCACAATTCCTTTCAGGTAATAAAAGTATAGCTGGGTCAAGCGGTGATAACAGGGGAATAGTGTGGTGGTCCGAGACTATCAAAGTTTCTCAACACATTATAAAACGGCATGACATCTGATATATAATTGTATTGAGGACCTAAGATGTGTGTCTTGTAGTATATTTTACGTCACTTAATAATTGATTTTGGTGAACAACAATGATAGGGTGAGGTGAACCCAACTTTATAAGGGTGTTTTGCCACTATCATACAAGATGTCTAATGACATACAATCTCGTGTTATCATAAGAAAGTGTTGTGCACATCCACTTCTTTGAGTATATCTACGAAGACTACTACTATATGATCTTGGAGTTGGGTTGAAACATAATGTTCAATCGCAGAGACGGTGGAGATAGTTATATGTCGAAGAAGACTCACCATTAGAAGGAACATGATAGTAATCTTCTCGTTTTTCTTTAGGGTCATTGGATCAACCAAAGATAATTCTCTGAACATATGATATCTATCATAACTTAGATTCATGGCCTCCTATGTACGCGAAGGTTTCTCGAAGCATTTTCAAAGATTTTAATTTTAAAATAGATTCTAGATTGTACCTTTATGTAAGGTATTCTTTGTGAGGTGTTGTCCATAGTTGGGACATGAGTCACAGTTGGTATTAAAACTCACAGTATATGTGTTATTGTATTTTGCACGACAATCGTAGTAATAAAGTTATAGTTATTTTCTGTACCATGTATTTGACGACTTAAAATAGGTTGGATGGATTGGACCTATTTTGGGGGTGTCACATATATAGCTAAAATTCTTTTTTTTTTTTAAATAAAAAGAATAAAAGAATAGTACATATACATGTTTCAAATCATGATTCGTGTGAAATGTTATTTTTGTCAATGTATTTTTACTATTTTTCACAAAATATTTCCTTAAATGCAAGTGTGATAGATCTCAAAAAAAGAAAAGAAAAAAGAGAAGCAGATTATTACATTAAAAAATAGATGAAATATTCAACTTCAAAAAGTAAAATAATTCAAAAAATAAATACTCCAACTAATTTACCTAACATGTTTGGTAAAAGTGAACAAATAAATTTGACAAATCTCTATTAATGACAATTGCCTTTTATACTAATTATTTGACAATCCCATATTTAGTTGTGATCGTGTTCCAGTCGACATAGTATGAATTAACACTGAGATACGTTAAAAGTCCGACAAAAATCTTAGGTAAGAAGATTATCATTTACTGAACTTATTCTCTTAAAATGGAGATGTAACTATTATAAAAGTCTTTACCACTATTTTAAGTAATTTTCAGTTAAATATTTTTTATTTTAAATAATTTATTTTTTAACAGTAATTTGTTTATAATATTTTTAATATTAATTGTCATATTTTTATTCTCTATATGTATTTATAAAATATCAATAATCATGTGTAAAATATTATATAATGAAATGACAATTTAAATATGCACAATTTTATTATTTTATTCTAATTTTTAATAAGGGTAAAAAAGCCAATTAGATTTTTTATTTTATTGTGGATAGGGGAGAGAGTATCATATTATTAACGAATTTGAGTTTTGCTCATATTTTTTTTGAGTCGAGTAAATATGTAGTTTGAGCATTAACTCTCTATCTCCAATTTTGAAAAATACATCAAATAAATTATTATCCAACAATTTTCTTATTTTTATTTGACCCTCTATTTTATTCCCTATACCAGTATGAGGGAGTCAAAAGACCATTATCTATATATACAAAATGACATTTCACATTCTCATTTAAATGACAACTCATCAATCATACACATCTTGATATTTTTTTATTACTTCATTTTCAAATTATAAACTTAATATTGACTTATTTTAAAAAAATTCATTTCCAACGTATTCAAATTTAAATTTGATATAAATTTAATTAATTTATGTCAATATAGTTATAAATATTATAAAAGTACTACTCTTCAAAATTTAAATGAATCATAATAAATTTAAATTTAAAATATCATAAATTAACTTTTAAAAATTAATATTGATCTTATGTACATTTAATTATTACAATCCATTCAATACCCACTTCATAAATTACTTAAAATTTAAAATAAAATAAAATTATTTAAAGTGGAATATAATTGATAAATTATACTCTCTCTTTTATAAATTATAAGATTATTAGTAATTTGATGTGTTGACTATTGAAACTTTTAAATTTTATTATTTAAGGAATTAATATAAGGAACTTGTTGGGTACATAATGAAAAAATTGAATCCCTATTTTATAAAATGACCTGATAATACTATAAAATAGGAATAAAAATAAAAAAACTGTTGTGAATGTTCTCAGGAGTAATGTCATGATAGGACGTGGCATTAAAAATTCTCAATTAATACTTGTGCATGTTAGGTGAAGGTCTAAGTTGGGTAAGGGATTTATGTCTTTTACATACTAACTAATTATTAGTATTTTTTTTACATGTACTAATTAGGTAATCTAATCAAGGTTTTTCCTACCAAACATTTTGACTAATATCCAATAAAATGTACACGTTGAAAATTATATTGCTAAGAGTTCCAAATTAGTAATTCTCCATAAGATTGGCAACTGCTCCCATATTTTTCAAAAAGAGATTCTCATTAGGACTATTTGAAATAAATTTATAATATTTTAAATTAATAATTAATATAAATTTCTTTGTCTTGGTCAATACATTGTACATACTGTAATTATATTATTATTATAAAATAATTATAATTTTTATAAATTTAATTATATTATTATTTTATTTTTTCTAATTAGACCTTTAAATTGTACAAAATTTTTATTTTACCTCACAACATATTTTATACACTCAACGCATGCCACTGGTGTACTAGTAATTACTAATTAAAATAAAATGAATTAAGAAATGTTTGTCTTCGTTTCTCCCAGTACCAAACACGTCGGTGCTGAGCTCGATTGTGTTGCGGAGGGCGAAAGGTTGGAGGTTGACCAAATGACCACACCACGCCACCTGCTTGTTGATGGGCTGGCGTTTCTTTTTTCAAGAGGTACTCCGTCTCTCACGCACAGCACAGTTGAACTTAAGAATTGCAAATCATTTCTTCAATTCCGGCGAAGTTTAATAAGTTGGTATTTTTTTTTTTAATTTGTTCATCTTGAATATGGGTTGGTTTCTTTAATTTACTGTTAACTACTTGACATAAATTAGTACTAATGTTTGTAGGTTAAGGTTTAGTACGAAATTGGATTACCCATGCATTTATGATTTATTTATCCTATAATTAATATATCGATCTTTATAAATCGCAACTTAATAAGTGATTTTAAATTTGAACTTATAAGTAGTTTTAAAATAAGTCGTTCCCGAACAGTTACAGCAGTGTCATGAAGCTTCTGAGTTGTGTCAATATATATGTGCTGAGTTGATTCATGGGTTTACTTTTGAATACCACAACTGGCCTATTCTGTTGCTGATTTTCCTAACACGTACGTACTAACTTTTGCTGGACATAATAATAGGTAGTTCAAATAAGCCACAAAATTAATTTTATTGTTCTAAGAAAGAGGCCTCTTTTTTGTATTGATAGTAGTATAAAAGTTATCATCATAATTTCATCACGTACAAGTTACAACACTATCAAACTAACAATTTATGCAAATGAAAGGAGGCTGGAAGACCTCCAATAATTCACTTAGCTTTGAGGAAAGCCAAATCTCCATTAATAAAGTCTAAGCCTTAATTTTTGATAAACATGGTTGGGCCATGCATGCCTATACTAATTAATTATAAGCTAGGTATTTGTTGAATAAGAGGAGAAAGGGAACAATCGCAAGTATTATGCAGATATGGAGGAGATCGTTGACATGGCTAGTAAGGCTGCACTAGCTGATCAACAAGACCAGCTCCAAGAGACCATTAATTAATTTACTCTCAAATCAAAACCTTCTGAACATCCATGGATCACATTCTCCATCCTCATTTAAATAGCATAGTAGCCAGCCGCCTATTAAAGCATCCACTCATGAATTAAAGAAATTCTGCTCCACGCCTTAGTCACATATAACTTTTCAGCCTGTATATGTATTTGTCTTAAACGACTTTCTATCTGTCTTAAGAAAGTATAGAGTAATTTTTTTCTTGGTTGTCTTTTCTGTAAAATGATTGGGGCTAGAGTACAAACTAAACTTTTTTAGCATTTATTTCGGGCAGTATATGGTGTCAAAAGAATTTAAAATGATTGTTGATGATTTCTAAGCAAAGCTAATTTGCTCTATATTACTACTTCCTTGGGATGGAGGTTCAACATCATTTCTAGATTCAAAGTTCTAAATTGATATTATCACTTTAAAAAAAAAGTTAACATTGTCATAATACCCTGCATGCAGGATTAATTAGTCCATTAATTAAATGTCTTGAAATTAAGATGTTGAATCCTTATATATTTATAAACAAGAAGTTTACATGTCTAACGAAGAAAGGAAAGAGCCAAATTAAAGAGCTAGTTGACAGTCTTTTGGCATCATTGCTAAAACTTGCCGAGGGTGTTATATATGGTGTTAAGGAGTATAATGATCTTCAATCACCAATTAATGATATTTGCCTGAAAATAAGAATCTCAACTCTCTACTTCCCTTTTCTAAGAACTTTACCATTGCAGTATGCTAGCTTGCAATGCTAGCTTAATGGATTATCCCCTAGCTGGAAATACAGATCATTTTATTGGGCTGTAAATTGCTGAGTTAAGCAGGTTTGAAGTACCATATTGCTGGTTCACTTTGATCATAGGTCATTCTGTGCATTACGCATTTCCAATTTTTTGTCGATTAATGCCTGATTTATGTGAACACGTAAAATCCACAAAACTTTGCTAATTGTGGATTATATAAACATCCCCTTAAAATGTTTGATCGTAGTTATGTAAATCTCCTTTTTATTGCAATAGGTGCTTGGAATGAACAACTCAATACTCGGCTCAACTCCATTCATTTACGCCCATCTTGATTAAGGACAGGAGTCCATAAAATTGGGACACGCAGGTACTAGGTGGTACAAAATTTTTATATTCCTGCGCAGAACATCATATTATAGGCAACTTGTGAATCAACATCTCGGGCTTGTCTAATCAAGACTCAAAAGAAAAGATATGTACAGTGAAAAATTCAAAATTCTACGTTGACTCAAGTTTTAAAGAGACACTGCTTCTAACATGGAGCTAAAGTCTCTCAATTTGTAATTGAAGTTTCTTCTAGAGATTGATGTTTAGTGGGATATGTATCATGATAAGTTGGAAATTCTTATAGATTATGGAAAAATAATACTCCAATGGACAACTAACTAGTACAAGCCTTGTGAGCTATTCTTAACTTGGGTACAGAGAGAGAATTGAAGTCCAGTTTTTATCAATAATTAATAGTGTAGCAAAAAGAGAGAGATTGCTACTCTACACTGCACAAAATTCTGTCCCTAAATCTATCTATTATAATACTCCATGGCAACCAACATCAAGAAGATATGATACTCCCTAAGTTCCAATATTATGCTATGTTTGGATTCCAAGAATCAAGACTGAAAAGTAATGACTTAATTTTATTGAATGAAAAAAAATACTCCCTCCATTCCATATTAACTGACGTTTTACACCCTTTGAGTTATTTCAAAATATTTGACGTTCGATGAAATCAAAAGATAATTAATATTTTTTTTTTCTAAATTTACCTTTATCCCTCTTTTCTAATAAGAGTGTAATTAATGCACACAATAATTAGTTTTTTCAATGCATTAGATTAGTTGTAGGCTACTCTTTCATATTCCTTTCCTTCCCAATACATATTCATAACAGTGGTAATCAATATATATCTGATATTGCAAATGCTTTTACATATCTCTGAAAAGAAAAAATGGCCGAAGATGAAGACTCTATGGATTTGGATTCTCCAAAAAAGAAGAAAGGTGCACCAGATTTCTCCTTCAATGGATTTACATATCACAGATTTGATTTGAACCAGCTACCCGACGAATTTGATTTGAACAAGTTTCCTGTTGAAGGAGAAGAAGCTTTTCAAGAAAAAGAACTCCAACAAGTGGTCAGAATCATGTTAAATATTTATCTTCCCAAATTTTACTAGGAATATCATGTATGCATGAAGCTTGATTTTTTATCCCTGAACCTGTAGGTTTATTTTTTCTTTGTTGCTCTGCAAAACATATTTTAGCTCTTCATTAATGATGCCAACAGGAAAGAAACATTGCCTACCTAAATAAATTTTGTAACTGAAAAGCTTTGGTCTCTAGATGTGATGTCATATTCAAACTGTAACTCGCTAATTCTCTTGGAGAGCTTATAAGGAATAACATTGAATTAGAAGTAAACAAACATCAAAATGGCCAGAAGTAGCGAATGATTGTATATATAGACATAAACTTATTAAGCCAGGAATTACAAATCATTATTAACCTTCTGGCATTATTTCAACCATGAAAATGTAAAACTGAAATGAAGAAGGTGATGAACTAGGAGTACAAACATACAGTACTGCAAACACCAAAGATAAGGTAATCTAGTTCAAACCTTGTGTGCAAATCTAATTAAAAGATAAGCTAATTAACCCATTTGATTCAATCACCGAAACTTAACACCAATCAGGATTTTGAACATATCATTCCATGAATTGGAAGTGGCTGTTTTTTCATGGCTAAGAGACCCCTGGAGTTGAAAGAAATGGACCAGACAAAAATTCTTGCAAAATTTATTCCAAAAATTCTTAAAATATCTATCATATCAAAAGGGAAAATTCTTGCAACAAAAATTCATTCCAAAATAGACTCCACTCCTCTACACTGACAAATTTACAAAATTTAATTTAAATAATTTAGAACTTCTTCTACCAATGAAAGATCGCATTTCATTTGAGTAGGAAGCTGGTCTTCACTCTCTAGCATTGCTTTATTAATATGCGGGATCTTGTATTTATGGGAACCTTTTGCTCTCATGATTTCTATCATACACAATTGCAATGTTAAGAATATACTATTAGACTTTATTGTAGGAAAAGTTTCAAATGACTTCACAACGGCATTAACAAGCTCATCAACGGTTGTAGGTGACTCCTTATACAACAAGGATTGAATCGCATTAAAAAACCCAAAAACCCAAGATCTAAAACATTCAAATCTGGAGAGTTTGCAGGTTGACACATCAAACGAATATCAAAACCATCTTGTGTAGCTGCTCGGCAAAATTCATCATCATTTTGATCAATGTGTGTTCTTGCATTGTCTTGTTGAATAAATATTGGATATTTTATGTCCTCTCTTGGCCATTTTTCCTTGATAGCAGGTAGGACTTTTTCAATTAAGAATGATCGTATAACTTCCCTTTTGACTGATGTTATCGGCTTGGTCTCTAGTGTGCCTGCAACTCTATTAACACTAGTCCTTTTGGCTGACTCTTGAGTGACAAATGGAAATACACCAATTTTTCCAGAAAAAAACTCATTTCCTTGTGCATCAAACCTTGAACGAGCTAAAGCAACTAAAAACATCACTTTTCCAATGAAATTTTTGCTTTTACAAGTGCGTATTGGATTTTCTTCACTTGGCAACAAGTAGTAATTCTCAGATTTCTTTGTCATGTAAAACCACTTCTCATCGATATGAATAATGTTATACATTCCCTTGCAAACTGGATCATGTGGTATGCTACTTTCATCAAGCATTGATATGCAAAATTGCAATCGAGATATTTTATTTTCTTCCTTTAGATAAGGCTTTATAGCATTCGAATGACGCCGTATAGTTCCCGACTTTAGAAGCCTGAATAATGTCGTCTTGCTCACATTCATGGCACACGATAAAGATTCAAGAGTTGTTCGTTGATGTAAGGGGATCTCAGTCATTTTAGCCAAGTCAAGCTGAACTCTTTTACGACCACAATTTCTTGTCTTTCGTATGAGATACATCAACATGTATGCCGTTGCTTTTTGATTGTTTCCAAATGCGTTAAATTGTACGGATAGGAACTGAAAATTGTGATGTCACTATTTTTGTCCCCCATTTTTTCAATTTTTCTTCAACACTTTTCTGTAGCAGCATATCATATATGGCTCGGCGTTCATCATTGGACAAAGTTTTTAATTTCCTAATGTGACTTTGTGCTTGTGGCAGTTTCACATTTGTATTTTCTTCTGTTTGACAAATGTATAAACACACAAAATAAGCATACAGAACCAAGCCATGTTGCATCGTAAAGTTTTTAAAAGCAAGAGCAATCTTTCTATGCTTGAGGCATGAAATGATGAACTTTATGCTCTATATTAAATGAGTACTAAATTAAAAGATGAAAGTTTTAATTAAACATTAAAATGACAAATGTTATGCAATACTTGTAAGGCTCACAAAAATGGATGAAGAAGAAAGAAAGTAATCATTTGAAAAGGAAAAAGAAAGTTTTGAAAAAAGTTTTGATCGGAATTTCGAGAGAAAGCTTACGAAAAAAGAAAGAAAAAGGAAGAAAAAAGGTATTCCAGGAAACTCAAATAAAAAGACAATAAAATTTGACTGAAAAAAAAATAATTTTTGATACCAGTATTCAAGTTTGTTTCTTGTGAGATATGCAATCCCTCCACTTGTATATCATCTTCTAAGCATGGCTCATTAAGATCTGGCAAAAAAGTTTTTTGTGCTTCCTCTTGATATGCTACGTCCACATTTAGATCTATTTCAGTTAAAGGCATTTGATTTTTTTGCCTTGTAGCCATATTTTAGCCTTCAAAGATCAGCATTCATTTTATAAATTAATTTTTGGTGGGAAATCAAAATATTCATAATTTTAGATTGAAAATTGATTTTGGTGGGAAATTAATTTTTGGCAGAAAAAAAATTTCAACTTGGATGGCTGAACATAAAAGAAAGACATAAATTAATGTGAGAGAGGAGAGAGAGGGTTATTAAATAAGGGTATTTTAGTCTCGTAGAATAACTTTTTACTCATATTAATAGCTTCCTTAATCCATGCGCAAAAACCTTAAACGACACTTATTTTGGAATGGAGGGAATATTGTGTTTGGGTGTTTCACAATCATTCTCATTTATGTCAAATTTGTGAATTTTATTATTTGGGTTGGGGGGGTGTCAATAAATTCAGTCGAAAATAAAATGAATCATTTCATTCACTATTTTATTTTATTTTATTCTTTTATTGATTTCATTCATCCAATCTAAACGTAGCATTTTATACGTTTATTCTTGATAATTACTCCCTCCGTCCCAAATTAACTGCTCAGTTTTGACTTTTTTAAGTCAAATTGACTATTTTTAGAATTAATAATTAAGCATATATAAATATATTTCTAAAATTATAAAAATTAGGATTAGTAATAAATTGTATATACTTTCTTTTGGTTATAATCTCTTCACCTATATTTTAGCAAAAATAGTAAAAAGATTAGTTTTAAAAATGGTCAATTTAATTTTAAAAAATCAAAACTGAGAAATTAATTTGGGACGGAGAGAGTAATAACTAAAAATATTGGTCTTTCAAGTTGTGAGTGATCTCCAGTGAAAAGCAGCAGTTGAGATAGAGACTGCTGAATTGCAAGTTAACGGAAATAAGCAGGCCATTGTTTGGAGCTGACGTCATTACTATCTACTCTCTAAATTCTAAGAACACGTACGTACTAATTCACTTTAAACACGATTTGTGATTTAAATCGCTATTGATATATATATATTACTTGTAGAACTCTGTTTTTTATAATATTATAATTATAATAATAGTCCTTGCGCTAGCTGTTAATGTTGAAGTGTATCGCACGTTCATGCCAAATCACTGCAGTATGTTGGTATATCTGGATCAAAAGGAAGCTCAATTATTAGTGCAATCTCCATATTACCTTATATTTTATATGATAATACCTACATACTACATTAAATAATGAAAATTAACTACTTTATCAAATCAATTCATCAAAATATCATTGGCCTTCGTGTTCTCATATTTTTTGATATTAGATTGAGGTGTTGCGTATAAGGAATAATAATGGCGGAATCAAAACATTTTTAGGAGAATAAATATGCCATGTGTATCACAGGCAGGCTTTGAAGACCAAAGATGTTATTTTATTTTATTTTTGGGGGGCTGATCAGCAAGAAAGGTATGATTGGTTCTGGCTGTGATGATCGACAGAATGGATTGTAGGTTTTGTTGTCAATAAATTAAATCAATCAATCTGCCTTGAAGACATATATAATATATAATACGTACGTCTTTAGTTGTTAATTAATTAAGGACTAAGCATATAAGTTGACTTCAGTAAATTAATATATTATATTCGCCATATATATTTCTACATTAATTTATATTTGTAAATATGTGATATTTATAAGTAAAAATTGACTTGGAAAAATAGATTATAATGAGAATTTCCAGCAGCACGCACAAGCTAGCAAAATGGAGTACTGTTTATCTTATCAATCTTTTTGCACACAAAGAGGGGAGGGGAGGGGAGGGGAGGGGGGGGGGGGAAGAGAAGGATATATAGTAAAAATTATAACTAGTTAATTTAGACTAATAAATTTAATTGAACAATATATATAACGATCGACGTCATTGATTAAAGTAGTTCAAAAGGTGGGAGTGTCGCTTAGTCTCTTGTGGTTTGGAGTTTGAAAATTAATTGAGAATTGTGTGTGTGTGTGTGTGTGTGTGTGTATAACTATTATATATATGGATTATATGCATAGCCAGCCATAACCTGTAAGATTATATATCTATATATATATATATATATATATAGAGAGAGAGAGAGAGAGAGAGAGAGAGAGAGAGAGAGAGATGGGAGTGGTGCCATGCATGAAAAAGGACGTTTACCAATAATATGGCCCCAACTAAATCTGCTACCTTGCTGGCCTAATTTGATTCAATCTTCTCCACATCCACAATCAAACCTGCTTTAATTTTTATTTGTTCTATTATTTATATTATACACCTCCATAATTAAACCTTTAGACAAGTTAAGTATATAGTCAACCTAGCTTAATTATAAGAAAAAAAGATTTTTTAAAAAAACAAAACTATGTATGTAATCAACCTTTAACTTTTCCTCATACTTTCGGGCTCTCTCTCACTTATAACTTTTAAATTTATTATTTTATTATTATAGTGAAAATAAAGAGGATCATTAGCCAAAGGATAACTCAAATGTCTTTATGAAACAAATGTATTAATTCATGATTTATCAGAATAGAAGAGGGGATAGTACAGTTTAATTATACCAAAAAAAAAAAAATTGTGAAGCATTTAATTGATGATGTAAAAATATATTGGATGTATAAATATTCAGTGGTGATGAGATTATATGATATAGATGGATGAAGAAAGCAAGAAAATTCAGACCATGAAATTTCGTGGTGTTGGCGCATGGCTGCATGCTATAGGCGGGTGGAGGAGAGAGAAAATTAAGAACAATCAATCAGACTTGATCAAAAGAAGGATAGATGTGTACTGGAAATTAAATGGGTTGCTATCATCTTCTGAAGAAATTTCCAGCACCGGAAAAGATCTTAAGCTCACCTCATTAAATATATATGCCCTCTTTTTTAGGTAATTTTACTGTATTAAAAGAAAAAGACAATTTTGATGGGCACCCAAGTCATTAATTAACAAAACCTTACAATATTAATCTTTATTTTAAAGAACAAAACCTTACTAAAAAAATTAAAAATCCCCTTATTATATCAGGCAGGTTGTGCTTCCTCACAATTAAATTATTCTTTTTGTTTTTACTCTATTTGATTTGGAAAAATAAAAAAGTTAAACCTAAAACACATACATTTTTGAGAAATTTTGAAAATAAAGTGTGTGTATATATGTCCAATCTGTCTTTCATTTTGCAATATAAAATATTATAATATAATACGTGCCTGCGCCGTAATATATGTAGTCACATGAGTAAAGGTGAGATGATATATATATATATATATATATATATATATATATATATATATATATATATATATACACTCCATGCATGTATAGCAGAGACTACATATATGTGCAGATATTTGGATCGATGTCACACGACACAATAATGTTAGCAATAATAATAATAATGCAACTAATTAATTAACACACATGCATGGGCTCCACATCATTTACTCGATTCTATATCATCCTTCAACTAACAAATACTACTGCTAGTAACAATATATCTCTGTCGATCGATCTCTACACCACATCATGCAAGTGGAACAACTAATTCTTAATTCGGGAACATTCTAATTCTTAATTCGGGAACATCATATATATATATATATATATATATATATATAACAATTAAAATTAGTAAAAGAAACAAATTATATATTTGGCAAAGAATATATAAATGTGATTGACATGATTTTATTAATTACTTACATATTACGGATCGAGTAGTATTCATTTGATTATTACTTCAACCTCCTCCTTCTCTTCTTTTGTGAGCGAGCGAGAATACTTAAATTTCGTATTATTTTTTTGGTGAATGACTATTTTAAACATGCATGACACAAGAGATGTTGTCCGAGTTTCACCCATTATAATTCCTTTACGTCCCTTATTGCATGCATGTATCCTTTTAATTAAACCACCAAGCTCTAGGTCAGCCCTCAGGTGTTATGTCCTTATTGGATTGGAAATTAGTCTCATAGATTTCAAAATTTTAAACTCAAACGATGTATGCAACATTAAATATTTTAATTATAATTTTCAATCTAATCAATGTGCACTTAATTTTTATAATGCTAACAAGAAATTTAAGGCACTTTTTGAAATAAATTTTTAAGAACTCATACAAATATATATTTGAAAAAGTCTTCCTTCGCCTCAAATACAATGCCCCGGTTTAACCAACAGAGCAAGTAAAAATACTGGAGACTAAAATTTTCTTTATATTACTTGTATTTAATTTAATTGTTAATTAGGGTCAAGCAATCAAAACCCAAAGATGTAGAACGACCTAGTTGTCCGTCATGATATGTATTTTGGGAGTTGATAAGGCTAGGAACACAAGTCATTTTCTTTGCTTTATTATACAAAGCTAGCTTACAACTATAGTAGTCTCATATATATATATATATATATATATATATATATATATATATATATATATATTCTCATCAAATTATAAATATCTTTTTTGAAAAATATACTTGAGCACCACGTACATCACATTATATATATATATATACCTTCTATCATTCAAGTCCTTCCCAACTTAATTCCTCTCCCTCTCCCTCTCCCTCTCCCTCTCCCACCATACAAATTAAAGTAATATATATAATCCCCCTCGCTCTATCTAAAATCTGAAATTTGGGTTGCCAAAATTAAAAAAGCATGGGTGTGCTTGACCATTTCTCAGACTTATGCAGTGTTTCCAGCACAAGGAAAAGCAAACGCAAACCAATGCAGGTAATTAATATAACATCATCATCATGCATCTACTCCAACGTCGATCTTTTGATTTCAACTATTTCTTTTTGGCTACTTCCTCAATATATTTTTCAACCATTATTAATTTGTAAGACTTGTATATCGCTTTGCTTTAAATAATAACTTCTTATATAAATTTGTTTCAGACAGTTGATATTAAGGTCAAAATGGACTGTGATGGCTGTGAAAGGAGAGTGAAAAATGCTGTTTCCTCCATGAAAGGTTAATTCTTCTTCAATACACTCTCTTTTTAAAAATATTACTGTTAGGGGAAGGTTTTTTTTTTTTTGATTCCCCTTTTCTATCCGACTTGCTTTCTCACCATATATTAATCAATTAATATTTTAGTTAAACTTGACTTCCCATAAGTATTTATTATCATTTCCAAGCCGGGTGATTTTTGAGAATTAATTTCTCGTTTATTAGTCAATAAATTTGAGCTTCAAAATACTTAATTTGATCGGCTTATAGAACAAAATATATTGATATTTGGATTCACTTCAAATAATTAATGAAACTCATTTTAAATTTAACTCAAATTCTAACCGTTCATATGTAAGACTTTTTAAGGATTTGATCAGTCTTGACTACTCATAAACTGAAAATTAATAAACAAAAATATTTCTTTGAATCTTTATGCATATATATATATATATGTGTATATGTGTGTGTGTGTGTGTGTGTGAGGTGTGGGGTGGGGTGGGGTGTGTGTGTGTGTGTGTGTGTGTGTGTGGGTGTGGGGTGGGGGGGGGTGGGGGGGTGGGGGGGGGTCCAGCTATAATTTTGCCACTGCTGTAATCGAAAGTTGTTTTAGCCTAGATAGCTAGCTACTAAATTTTGACCAAGGATAGGTGACATTTATTACATGAGACAAAATAAAGCTTGATGAGCACGAAAGAGACAGATTCGAATTTGGTAGAAAGTAGAACTTTATTATATGTATGGTTTAATTTTTGATTTGAATTTCTGAACTCATCTCATCCTTTCAATCTTAATTACTCAGCTCCATAAATGCAACACAAGGTCCCAACAAACCAAACAGGCCCTTAATATATATAGAATATCTTCAACTTGTCCGGTTGCATCGATTATATAGTAAACTGTCCTTATCAGTTTTATACTCCATATGATTAGCTTTCTTTTCTTTATTCAGGTGTGAAATCAGTAGAGGTAATTCGAAAACAAAGCCGGGTAAGCGTAACTGGCTATGTTGAACCAAACAAGGTCTTAAAAAGAGTTAAGAGCACTGGAAAAAGAGCTGAACTTTGGCCCTATGTGGCATACAATCTCGTGTCTTATCCTTATGTCCCTCAAGCCTATGACAAAAAGGCGCCGGCCGGTTACGTAAAGAATGTTGTTCAAGCGCTTCCGAGCCCGAATGCCCCGGCGGAGAGGTATACAACACTTTTCAGTGATGAAAATCCAAATGCATGTTCAATCATGTAAGAAAGGATCGGAGAGATAGCATAGGTTATAATTAATTAGAAAACTTTGTACACCAATTAATAATTTCTAGTCAAGGGCATGTTAATTTGGTACCCATAGATCAGGATGAGCCGGCAAAAGTTTATCGTAGTTTCGTTTTGAAAGAAGCGAGCGACCATCTTGCTGTTAAATATTGCTTGTAATTTTATTACTAGTCGTCTGGGTTCTTAATTATGATGTCATATATTATAATCTTTTATGTCATGCTCCCTATGTCCCAATATGAGAGTTTTTTAATTTGACTTTTAACATTTTAAATCAACTTCAAGCATGGGAGAAACGAAGGAAATGGTGCATCTGAAATATCTTATGTTATAATTGCATGCATCATCCAATTATGAAAATATTGGACAAATTAAGACCGGTTTTATTACGTGTAGAATAACAAATCATGCATACATGCAAGTGTCGAATCAAATTAAAAAAGGATCAAGACAGATTAATCCAAGACTAAAATATAAACTAATGTAGGATTAATTGTCCTCTTAATTTATCCACTTGTGACATTTTTCATCTATACATTTAAGTATATATTAGTCGAAATTTCACCTCAAAGTACGATTCTTTTCGACTCACTTTTACACTATTAATTAATTATCCCTTAAAAGATACTACTATTTAGCTATAATGGATCAGCTGGAGGGAGGGATATGCTAATTGGTTAAACCCAAGAACTAAAACATTACACGAGGAGGAATTTTTTTATATTTTAGTCTTAATCCGACTAAGATAAATATATGTAATTAAGCAGTTGATGCTTGATTTCGTCACACGTTTTACGTTGTACATCAGCCCTTTGGTGGTTGTGTTTGAGCGGTCTGGCCTGAGACAACGCATGGCTATAAATCAGACATCGACACTACCTTTAGTTGTCCCAATCTGCATGTCTGCTCTTTGCTCAATTGTAATACCTCCATCACAACTGATTAAGAATAACCACCTCAATTACATAATGCACGTATTGGTTAGCTGAATTTTGTCGATCTCATCATAGAGTGCGCCACTGAATTAGATTGTTAATTCGAACCAATATCAAACAAAAATGTGTAATTTTTTTTTTTTGGTAGTACCGTAGCTTAAATAATTAAGTGAGCAACCCCCATATCTTGTCAGCCAAAAAGGTAGGAGAATAATGTTAAGGAACATATATTAATCATGTTTAGCACTTTTGGCCTGGCGTCTTAAAAGAAAAGCTTCCCTCAGTAGGGATTTGGAACTTTACTTAATCACGTAACCCACCAACCAATTGTCCATCATTAAATTAATTCTCGAATATCATTTTACTAAAGCTAACATTCCCACATCTTTAAAGTTCCTTAATTAGGTAAAATCCGAACCCTTTTTTTGAACATTGGAAAAGTAGGTGAATCCAAACTTTATGAAGATGATTTTTCACTTTTAATTAGAGTCAAAGAGTCTGATTGTCATAATTTAAAAGATAATCTTATCCACGGACGGAGCTATGTTGATATTGCAGGGGGCCATGCCCCCCAAGATTTTAAATTTTTTTAAGTACTAAGGCTCCATCTACAAATTTTTTGGGTTATGTAAGCTTTGTTTCTAACGTGGAAAGAGCTGTGTTGAATAATGAAAAATGAAAAGCAGAAAAAGATCAGAGCTTTTTTAATGCACAACTGCACTTTTGGTTTTCAAACAGAATGTTAGAGAGCTATTTATTTCATTTTTTGTTATGTTTTGTTGTCTTTGTCAAAGCAAATTTTATTCCTACATTATTTTTGTTTTAATAAAAATATGTTTTGTAATGGTGGATGAATATATATTTTTTGGCCCCCTCCAAAAATAAATCCTGGCTCCGTCTCTGATCTTATCATTGGATCATATATATGTGTAGATTAACCCAATAAGTATACATGTTAGATTATCTCCTTATCTAAAAGATTAACATATTAACTTGAAACTCTTATCATATTTATTACTCCCTCCATTCTTTAATATAAGTCGTTTTAGAGAAATATTTTTATTCCTAAATATAAGTCGTTTGAGAATTTCAAGTAAGCATTAATTACTTAGTTTCCAATATTACCCAAAGTAATAAATATAACTTTGATTCTCTCACTATTTTTTGCTCAATAAATAATACTCTCTTTTTCCAATACAAGGACAATATAGACAATTGATAGTATATTTAATGTTTTACAATTATTTTCTTAATACTTGTGCACAACTCTAAAACGACCTATATTAACGAACTAAGGGAGTAATTTATATATTATCATATGCATGTCCACAATTGAGATAGTTTATCATCATGTACACGAAGTATCTCAACCACGGACATGCATGGATTAATTTGACTTGCTCTGTGTTATATTAAAAATTTTCACCACATAACATTTTACAATGGATCTACATCTACTACCCATTTGCACTTGAGCTTGCATTACGATGTCTATCTCTCTCGCACCAAATCTGCACACACAATGGTTGGATGTTGTAACTAAAGTTTAGTTCAATTCTAGCAACTGAAGGAATATATATATATATATATATATATATATATATATATATATATATATATATATATATATACATATGGGCATAAAAAAAAAAAAAAATGAAGGAAATGGAAACTTATGATTGGAATATATGCAACCAAAAAGTTTACACTAATATATAATAAACAAAATCTATTGTTCCATTAGATCATCATCATAATCAGAAAGATATATATCAGAATCTCTCTCTGCTAGCTATTTTGCTTGTTAGGTGTGAAATTTTTAATGCCTTATTAATTAAAAATTCATGCGTGCATGGTCAGGTCTCTGCATGTACGTCAGGGTTCTACACTTGTAGTACGTACACCCAAAAACGCTCTCTCTGATGCTCGTCTGCTCAACATTTAATAAGAGAACCCAAATGAATTCATGTGACATACAATAAATATTTAATTAAAAGAAGAACAAAGCACTACGTACATATATAATGCATGTAACGTAACTTGTCCTGTTGTCCAATGTTTTGACCAACAATGAAATTAATTAGAGCGGTCAGGAGGGGAGTATCCAAGGTCATATGATCAACTTATGAATTAGTATAATAAAAAAGAATTCATATTTTTATATAAAAAATGTGAAAGAGATTTATACTATTTTATCATTTTTTTATAAAAAAAAACTTTCAAAGGGATATCCAACAGTACTGAAAGTTAAGGACCAAAATATCCTTATGGTTATTTGAAATTTTCCCATATATATATATATATATATATATATATATATATATATATGGTGGTAAAGATTAAAGATGGAGTGAACAATCTAGACAGTATTTGGGTCAGGGGCCTTAACTTTAATATTAGATGAATCAAATATGTTGCAAATATATATGTAGGGATCAAAGAATAGTAATTAATTGCTTTAATTATATTTCATTAATCAGATCAGATCATAATGCTCACACACACATATACGATCTTGCGGCCTCATATATCGCAGTGAGGCATAGTATACGTGTGAGTGTATGTGAAAGATTATGTAACACTTTATGTGATGGTAGCATTGTTGTTAATTTAACTTATAAACGTGTTGTTCCTGCTCGTGTATAAATTATGCAGAGTAAAATAAAAAACTTAATAAATAAATAAATTAAAAAATATCATTAAATATATACTTAACATTCTTATTTTGACCCTTTCAAGTAACAAACAGAAGAAGAAATAAATTGGGAGAAGGGAGAAATAAATCTAGTCTAGTAGTATATTGTTTGTGGTTTACGAGGACGAGGCCCAACAATTAATTAAAGAAACGAAAATGGCAATCGTGAAATGTTGGACCGTCTTAACAGAAAAGTTACAAAGCATGGTTAGAAAACTTAATTATTTAAAAAAGTCCCTTCTTCCCTAAATAATGTTTTCCTTTTTTTCCCCTTTTCTTTTATTATAAAAATATGAACATTTTTATAGTTGAAAGAAAGGATTAAAATTTCAAAGGAACTCATGAATGCAGTCTACCTTGTACTCTTTAAAATAAAAGATTCCAAATTGTAAAAGAAATTTTCCCCAAACAAAACTCTGTCACAATCATTTTATTATTATATCATTACTTTTAAATTAACAATTTTTTCTTTTTTAATGAACATAAATTAAATTATTTATGTAGAACATAAAGAGTATAATTTGTTTATTTATTATATAACTTAGCACTACTACTTTTGTGCGTGTAAAATAAATTTTACAAAAACAATCACTATAAATTTCACATATCTTTTTAATTTTTTTAATACTTATGAGTTTAATTTCTTTAATTTTTGAGAAATATAGTTGATATATAAGGTGAGAGTGCATTTTGTTTAGTGCAACAAACTTTGAGGTATATTTTGTTGAAATAAAATTTTTTTGGGGTATTTTTTGATCGGTTTAAACCTCAAAAGGTGCATTTTGTTTAGCATAAAAGATTAATGCAATTCACATAGATACGTTTTAAATATTGATGTGCATAACCCTAAAATTTTTTTGAGTGCAAAATGTATTTTAGTCTACCAAGTATAACAAAGAGTAATTTTAGAAGTTTCGAATAAGTCTCAAATAACATACTTTATTCGTTTTAAAATTAGAGATAGATTCTTCCTTTTTTTTAAATTAATTTACGAAATTTTAAAAATTTTAATAGTAATTCATGATGTAACCAATTACATGTTTTTTTTTGCGCAGTAAAAAGTCGGCCAGTCAAATCGTTGTATTTAACATAAAATCACAATCATTTCCAGAATTCAGAGCTTTCCCCTCTCTCGTGTTTCCCTCGCACCATTTACTCTCTCTCTCTCTTTTTCTGTACATACATGGCTTTCTTTCTCCATTTTGTCTTTGCTTGCATTTATTATCCAAGTAATATTTGCATTAATTATTATATCCTTCGGCCTTCACAAGACCTCCCCCGCACACCCCCACTCACCCACGAATCAACTCAACCATCCCCTAGCTTGCTCAACTAAAACTAGGGTCACTAGTTCGTTTTATTCTTTTCATTTTGTAGCACATCTTTCAGTCCCAACAGCATAACATTCGAGAGATGACTAAAGACCAAGAATATAAGCTCCTCAAGATCCAGGTTTTTCTCTCTTTATTTTTAAAACAACCGAGAGAAATACACATTAATTCTATATATCCTGTCTGCTTTTGATGAACTAACTTTTTATTTAATGAATGTAAAACGATTAAAGTTTGGTGTTGGTTTTTCCTATACAGACTTGTATTCTCAGAGTTAACATACACTGTCATGGATGTAAACGGAAAGTGAAGAAACTCCTCCAAAGAATTGAGGGTACTACTCTCTTCTCATTTATGTCTACATTATTTATTTGCATTTCTCTTATTAATGATCAATTGCATATATAGGGAAAAATCACCCCCCCCTCGTTTTTATTCTCTATTTCTTTGGTCATTTTCAGTGTGTCTCGATGCTAGAGCTCTGTTTACAATTTGTGCTATAGTTACTTGTTCTACTAATACTTTGTCAAAGACTCAAAAAGTGTTGTGATTTTTATATGAATTGTAGAAAATATATGAAGAGTCTTATGATTGTGGCTTGAAATAACTTGAAGGGATTATACTGTTTCCAAGATTTACTGTGGACCTTAGAGAAGTCATCTTTTGCTGCAATTTATTTTGTAATAAGTTTCTTCTTTTTCTTTTCCAACTTTTCTAGCAGTGGGAAGGCCTTAAAAACTGGTTTTTTGCTGCTTTTTTTTTTAATAAAAAATAAATCTTTTTGCTTTTTCCCACTTTTTTAACTGGAAGGCCTGAAAAACTGATCTTTTGATGCAGTTTATTCTGTAATAATCTTCTTGCTTTTTCACCCTCTTCTAACAGGGGTATTCCAAGTATGCATAGACGCTGAACAGCAGAAAGTCACAGTTTCAGGGAGTGTAGATTCTGCCACTTTGATCAAGAAATTGGTCAGAGCTGGTAAACATGCTGAGCTCTGGTCGGATAAGACTAATCAGAACCAGAAACATCAGGTTAGTTGCATCAAAGAAGACAAGAACAAAGGCCAAAAGCAAGTTATGTTTAAGGGCCTTGATCAAGCCTTCAAAAACCAACAGCAAAAGCTTCCAACCCTTGGCTCCGAAGAGGATGATGGTTATCTTGATAGTGAGGAAGATGATTATGAAGATGATGAGATCATGCATATCAAGCAGAAGGCGGAAAATCAGCTTAATTTACTCAGGCAACAGTCAATTGATGCCAACAATGCTAGCAAAATTATTGGAGCTGGGAAAATGAACAAAAATGGTGGAAATGGAAATGGAAAGAAAGGAAACCCAAATCAAAACATGGGTGGAATAGATCAGAAAACACTGGCAGCATTGAAGCTGAACAATACCCATTTGGCCAATGGAACAATTAATACTGGGGAAATCAAAAGGGGAGGAAATGATACAAGTTCCATGATGGGTAATTTTGCTGCTTATCATGGAAATGGGGCTAATAATAACATGGCTGCTGCTTTAGGAGGGAATGCCAATGAAGCAACTGCAGGGGGAATTTCTACAGGACTTCCAAATGGGGTAAATTTTGGAGCAGGTCATCATAATCCAATAAATCAATCATCAGTGATGATGATGAACATGAATGGGTATCCTCAACAATTTAACCATCCATCAGCAGCTGCAGCAATGATGATGAACTTGCAGAACAGGCAAGCCATGCAGCAACCTCAACCTCAGATGATGTATCATAGGTCTCCTCTCATTCCTCCAAGCACTGGTTAATATTATAATTACAACAACTCGGTTCCATATACTAGTACTTATAATGAGCCTATTAATTATGGTCCTCCTACTACTGGTGATCACTCTGCTGTATCTCATATGTTGAGTGATGAGAATACAAGTAGCTGTTCAGTTATGTAAAATTTTAAGTAGGAGGAGGCTTTGAAGTTGAAATTCCTTGAAGAATGGAGTTTTTTATCTTGATGCTGTATTCCCTTTGAATTAACTGCAGTTATGTGCTTTTGTTTAGTGGTACTCTAGTTGATTGTTTCAGAACTGACTTCTTATGTGTAATAGTTGGTGAACATTTGGAGTGTACTAGTAGTACATATATATGGATAATGTTAAAAGTTTTTTATTTTTTTCCCTAGTATGGTAGGTGTTACATGTTGCCTGGACGAAATCAAATTTTAAAGATATTTTCGTGGATTTTTTTTTGGTGGAGTTGAAAATAATGGATCGACTTGGGTATTTTATTTAAAATGGAGTATTTTTTGTTGAAAGTTGGTCAAGACTTGCTAGGTTAAGAGAGAAGATAAAAGTTGATGCAGGAGAGAGTAGGAACAGTTGGATTGAGATTCTGTATCGTATCGAATTTGATGTTGTAATTTGTTTGTTGGATGAGCACGTGTGTGTCACGTGCACCTTTCTTTTTTAAATAAACTCTTGGAATTCTTTCTTCTCAGAATTTATTTTTTGACAACGTTGGTTTATTAGTTTTGTCAACAATTCTTTTGAGTGGAAAGACGTTGCTGATAATAAGAATTTTATATTCGTTGTTTTACGGAAATAACAAAGTTAGTCTTGTCATTTACTTCATTTTCACGCAGATAATTAAGAGGATTCTCTTTGATTATGTAAAATCTTAATTATATATTCCCAAGAAAACAAATTCTCTTTCCCACTCACTCAGTCTCCTTAGTTGGTTTTAATTTCTCCATAGCTAGCTGTGGCCTGTGGATGGCCATGGAGAGAAATATGATGTTCCTGCTTGTAGTAATTATATGCTTGGCTAATTTGTTTGGGAATTTGAAAAGTACAAGGGCAGCAGTACCAGATAGGCTATTTAGTCCAACCAAGTTGAGAATGTTTGTAGACGAGCTTCCAGATATGCCCAGAATCTCTGGTTTTCGTCTTGTTAATGGCGTTTCTGTTCCCAACACACTCAAGATTGGCATGTTTCGCAAGAAATGGGTAAGTCTAGCATCACCATCTACTCCCATCCCGCTAGCTTCTTTTGTTTAGGAAAAGATGGAGAATGTGGATTTCGTTACTAGTATATATATATATATATATATATATATATATATATATATATATATATCATTCCATAATATATCATAATCCCACACCAAAAATGATGCACTACTTAATCGGCCAATCTTATCAGCCAAAAAAATAAAAAAGACAATCTGGAGCCTATACAGTAGATGTTAAATTTGTGTTTATTTCCCCCCTTTTGTTACTTGACGATATTGCCTTAATCAATGGTGGTTAATTCATCTTGTAGAGATTCCATACGGATCTGCCTCTAACTCCCGTGTTTGCTTATGGTACATCCAAGACCAATGCAACCGTCCCTGGTCCAACCATCGAAGCCCTCCACGGTATTGATACTTATGTGACGTGGCAAAATCACCTCCCTCCAAAGCACATACTCCCGTGGGACCCTACGATCCCCACTGCCATTCCTCCCACAAAGCAGGGCATTCCAACGGTGGTCCACCTCCATGGCGGCATTGATGAACCCGAGAGTGATGGACACGCGCACGCGTGGTTCACTGCCAGATTCAAAGAGAGAGGACCTAGTTGGACCAAGAAAATATATCACTACCACAACAATCAGCAACCCGGAAATTTATGGTATCATGATCACGCCATGGGATTGACCAGAGTCAACCTTCTAGCTGGCTTGATCGGGTCCTACATCATTCGCCATCATGCTGTTGAGGCCCCACTTGGACTACCCTGTGGAGATGAATTTGATCGACCGTTGATTGTATTTGATCGTAGCTTTCGCACCGATGGTTCATTGTACATGAATTCCACAGGAAACAACCCCTCTATACACCCACAATGGCAGCCTGAATATTTTGGTGATGCAATCATAGTCAATGGCAAGGCATGGCCCCACATGATCGTGCGGCGGAGAAAGTACCGGTTTCGTATCATCAATGCAAGCAATGCGCGGTTCTTTCGATTCTACTTCAGCAACGGTCTTAGATTCATTCACGTGGCATCTGATTCAACGTATAACGAATATCCAGTGTTGATCAATAAGATCCTTGTGGCCCCGTCAGAGATTGCTGACGTAATTGTGGACTTTTCAAAGTCAAAATGTAATTGGGTTATTCTAGGAAATGATGCAGCCTATCCTTACCCATCCGGAGATCCGGTGAATGAAGTCAACGGCAAAGTCATGAAATTCATAATCAAGCCGCATCATGAACTTGACACCTCTAGAGTGCCCAAAAAATTGGTAAAATACCCAACACCTGATTTATCTAGTGCTACATCCACAAGGTATATAGCTTTGTACGAGTACACCAGCAGCAGCAGTGATGAGCCTACTCATTTAAATATCAATGGAAAATCGTCCGAGGCACCTGCGACGGAGAATCCGAAGGTGGGGGCCACGGAGATTTGGTATGTGATCAATCTAACGGAGGATAATCACCCACTGCACATCCATTTGGGTCTTTTTTCCGTACTAGATCAGATTGAGTTGTTAAATGTGGACAAGTTTAAAGAATGTATGATGAAGATCAACAATGCAATCAAGTGCCAAATAAGCAAATATGCACGTGGCAAAAAGTTAGCGGTGGAAGCTCATGAGAAAGGGTGGAAGAACGTATACAAGATGACACCCAGTTATGTTACGAAGATACTAGTAAGCTTTTCTTACATACATACGAATGCATCGTACCCGTTCGATGCAACTGTGGAGCCCGGTTACGTCTACCATTGCCACGTAAGTATCATAATTGATTTTGATTTTTTTTAATATACGTACGTACATAAAATAAACATTTT
Source organism: Panax quinquefolius (assembly GCA_020205615.1). NCBI lineage: Eukaryota > Viridiplantae > Streptophyta > Magnoliopsida > Apiales > Araliaceae > Panax > Panax quinquefolius. Next base: position 14,451,873 of record CM035173.1, on the reverse strand, counting down.
CATTTTGAATAAAATGCAGATTTTGGATCATGAAGACAATGTGATGATGAGGCCCTTGAAGTTGGTTCGTTAAGAATTGAAGGTGCGGATTGATATATATATATATATATATATATATTGGCTTTTGAAGCTCTGCATAATTGGGTCTAACTATCCCAAGATACAAATAAAAAAAAATTAGAAAATTTAAAAGTTGTATGTACAAAATTTACTCCCTCCATTCATATTTAAAATATAAGAATATAAAGATTAGTTATCTTATATTTCAGGAGTGAGAGAGTATAAAAAAATGATGTTGTCTTAGAATTACACGTGGATGTAGATGTTGATATTAATGACGGATGAGTCATGTATTGCGATAAATTTTTGCACACTTATCAATACACAAATTTGTAACAAGTTATCGTTAAAATACTTATCTATGTAATTGACAATCAAATAATCAAACATGAAATATTCCCAATATATATCATTATGCATGACTGATCGATTATCAACGTTCTTAGTTTCAATTCATTTTGTTGATGAGTAATGTTATTATCACATAAAATCGCTCATATACACTCACATACATATTGGTATGACTCATGACTCAACTGCTCTTTCGCACGCGCGCGTATCAATACGCATGCGAAACAGATGCGAAATGATTTTTATTGTATCTTTTTTATGTGATATGAAACTTATTGTTTGTTGATTGCTAATGGATTTGTTTTGAATTTTCAAAACTCTAGTGATTATATATTGGGTACAATTTAAATAGAATTGCTATTGAATTTCATACTGGGCCTAAAGGAAACATAGGGGGTTTCCCAAGTTCAATTTCAAGCTGTTCTTGTATAACTTCAGCCCATCACAGTAGTCCTGGCTAACTGCCATAAATTACACCAGTTCAAAAGGAGAACTGATAGTCGAAAATATTTTGGTGGTCTTCATATTGTTAAAAGAAATTAGTACTCCATCTCATAAGTTCTTCTGGGGCGACATTCTTCTACAGACATATACACCTAAAACACTATTTTCTATAAAAATTTCAGTTGAAATAAATACTATACATTTTTTTAGAGTTATTAAAAAAAATGTCACTAGAATGTCACAAAACCAATATCCCCCTAACTTATTGCAATCTCATACATAGATAATTAAAAGATACTAACAGATATATAATAAGTAGGAAGTTTAAGCTAGCAGAATTTAGTTTATCTAGAAATCCTGTCCAAAAGTATAGAGTACTAAAAACTGCAGCTAGCTACATTGGAATTAATTCATTAGTTAGTTATAACTTATAGATAGAAACCAAATCACATTCATATGTTTTTTTGCTTAATATACACTCCATGCATGTAGCATTACGTACTATGCGTCCGGCATGTCACACAACAGATTGTAGATCGACAGTACTCCATGTTGCGCAGCGCAGTAATTGAATAGATTAATTACTTTGGGTTCTGGCCTGCATGCATGCATGCTATCCCTGTATGTCCTTAAAGAAGAGATCTTTACCTATTTTATTTATGACTTGTGCTTAATTCACCGTCATCGATCTATCTGGTTTAGATGATCTTTTGTAAAAAATAACTTGAAGATCTACATTTTTTTTTCTTATTTTTGGACAAAAAAGTTGAGTCAAGGTACGGTGAATACTTCAATCTTATTTGCAATGAAATATCAATGCCAAAAAATGTTATTTGCAATGAATATATGGCCGATAGGACTTTAGGGTAGTTGTTGAAACCTGGATGGATATAAAAGTAAAACGAATTATATATATATATATATATATATATATATATATATATATATATGTGTGTGTGTGTGTGTGTGAAAAATTAAAATTGTATGATACGAAGATAGAATATTGAAGTCTTAATTATATATATACTTGCATTTCTCTTGGAGTAATACGCTTATATATCAATATACCCTTTGTCAACTCCACTTAAATACTTCTTTTGAAGTGGAACCCATATATATATATATATCGGAACAATAATGGAGTTCTCTAAATAATAATTGGAGGCTGACAAAAGAGGAAAAATACTTTAATAGTAAGTTGGTAACAACCAGAACTTGAAGACTCTTGATATCAGACAAAGTAATCCCAGGGGCCAAGGCAAATCAAATTTCATATTTGACTATGGGATCGATGCCACCAATAATATAATACCATAATTAATCTCTGAATTTCTTGTTTTTTATTTAACCGTACGGCCGGTTTAATATCCCATCCTTTTTTTCTTCTTTTTTTTGAATGCGGAATGGAACCCATATTGGATATCTTCTTATATTAGTCCTTATTTATTCATTTTCAACTACCAAAACAAACTACTCCATTTAGAATAAAAATTTTGGTTACTGTTGTTGTTGAGTTTATTAAATTAAATTATTTATTTCACAAATATATAATTTGTGTTTGCTGTTTAATTTGGATGTTCCACAATTAAGTGCCATGTATACTTGTCTGGCGGATTGGAGAAGACTAAAAGACATTTATTGATGTCATATAGACCGAATATAGTCTATGAAATAATTTATCTGTTGGAGATGGTCTTAATTAGTAACAAAATATACTCCCCCTTGCATTCTAGTAAAACTTAATTTTTAAATTTTCTAACTTTATAAAATTAGTATTCAGATATTTGAAATATAAGTTGGAAAACGCAATTACAGGGGGAGGCAGCCATAACCATAAATGTAAATGGTTGAGAAAAAGAGTATTCCAATTCCAAACAAGCCATAGATATCTTCTTCCTTGACATGTTCAAGTTGACCCAAAATCAGGGACCGATTGAATTACTTATTAGATTAGAGATCGATCGAGTAAGTATAAAATTCGTCAACAGACATAAATTGGCCTTCCTTCAATCAAGGGGAAATTAATTACCCGGGACTTTTTTTTAGAGTAATAATGTTTTGACGAAGATTATTTATAACTCATGTTATTAATTATGACCCAACATTAACTAATTAATTTTAATTACTCCAGTAGTTAGTTGTATTTAGCTAATTAAATAAAAAAAGAGATCAATAATTGAGAATAACAAAACCATTATCTTTACAACCCAAAAATTCACCTGCCTGCCTGATCCCATTCACAATATTCTCCATCCAACTCTAATCTAATCCCTTTGTTTTTCTTTCTCTCTCTTGATCTGATTTTCTCCATTCTTTCCGAGAAATCCGGTCTTCCTTCAATCACATTCTTTCTGGAATACTATGCATACCCACCCTACAAATTAAAGGTCATGTCTCCATTATTTTTTCAACTTGTTTTATAGACCTAAAAAGATTTATTTAATTTGTAAAATTTTTAAATTTAAAATTAATGCGAGTTTAGGAATAATTAATATTCGTATACTACTTCAAAAGTATAGTATAAATTTGTTATTTTAAATATTAACATAAATTCATATAACAATTTGAATTCCTTTTTTATGTCAAAACTAAACTTTAGAGTTTACATAAAAATTTTAGTACTTGAAGAGGTCAAATTGACATTATTTTCTCCATGGTATGAATTCTTAGTGACCCTTGTTCATCTGGGGAAAAATTAACGCGGCAACGTGGGGCACCATGACCAGAGATGTCCCATACCTGCCCAGCAGCCCAGTTGCCATTTCACGCTCTATGGGGGAAAATGATTTTTATTTTCAAAGGATAATATTACGTGTATAATAAATATAAAATAAATATTAATAATTACATTTAACCACCAGAAAATTTTACAATCATCACTTTAGCCTAGCCTCACATAAAAAATACTAAAAACAAAAACAAAGGCAAATCTAGCCTAGGACGGCTCAATTGACCCCACAAAATAGTCAATTTTAGATTAGTAATTAGTAACTTAACCTTCCACTAAATAACTTCTAATTACATTGTCACTCGGCTCACTCCACTCTTTTTTATTGTTTAGTAATTTACATTAAAAATAAAGTCTCAAAAATTATTACTATAAACAATATTTGAACATTAGTTAGTTTTACAATTTATTTTATTATATTTTTATTTCTTTGTGGGAAATTTTTGGAAAAAAAAAATTGTTTGACAAAAAAAAGAAATACAGACTCACATGATAATAATGAAAATTAGACCTAAATATGAGTACTGGATCTTAATTATTAGGCTAACCTTATTCACAAAAAGTTGAGTAGAAAAGAAAATAAGTTATAGAATATGGTAATCAAATATAAAGTTATTTTCACAAAATTCCAAAACATAAAAATGTGTTATCCACCAAAAGTGCCAACCAGATGCGAAAATAGAAAAATGAAAAGGCCAACCAAACATGACCAAACGGCTAAAGCTAATAATAATAATAATAATAATAATAATATTGTTGGTATTATTATTATTATTATTATTATAGTACTACAAGGCTATTAGTGGTGTATTTGTTTTTTAATTGGTAAAGAAATCTCTTATCAGTCGGTGCTTATGAACCAATTTGTTGTCTCCATCTCCATTGTAGTTGAACTAAACAAACATAAGCCACAACCCCCAATGGCCGGCGGAGAGGCTACTGCCGACTCCACCACCACTACCACCATTTCCGCAATCCAATCACTCCTCCGACTCGTCCAAGATGTGGTGCGGATTTCCGCCGCCGGTTTCGGAGGTCCCTTCAAAAAAGACTGTACGGACCTCTCCCGAAGAATAGCTCTTCTTTCCCATTTACTGGAAGAATTTAGGGACTTCAAGGGAGATTTGAGGCCTTTGGATGAATTTGCGTCTTCTTCCTCTTGCCTGTCCGATCTCACGATGGTTGTTCAAGGTTCAAAAAGACTGCTTTTTGTCGCCGGCAGTTTTGATCCCAAGATCTCCTCTGTAAGTTTTGTTCCGTTTCTATATATATGTATAATTGAATTTGTAAATGGGTAATTTTATCTTATCTCTAGACTTTAAGTACAATAATTGGTTAATTGCGATCTTAATCCATAGTATGTTGAATATGCATTATACATTTCTAGAATTTGTAAGCTGAAGGGATTTGAATGTTTGGGGTTGCTTGATCTGTTTAAAAGATTCTAACTTTAGTGCAATGTGCTCGATTTTATGGTTTTTATGCATGATCTGATCAGCACTGATCTAATTTTGCTTCTTTTGTTTGTTTTGGCTTTTACACCTCAATTATGTTTCATTGGAGAAATTATGCTGTTTTAACCTATATTGGTAAATGCTATATATCTTGTCTTGACTGTATGCATTTAGTGAATGTTTCTGATGAAATTGACCAGTTTCAAAGAAAATCTTCCTACACTTGGTTGTTGGGAAGTATACTGAATAAAAGTCATTATAACCAATTTTTACAAAAAGAAGTAATCTTCAACAATTTATTTACATTTATATGTACAAATTCAAGGACTATATGCAGCTGTATCTTCTTCGAGTCTTCAACAGAGGCAAGTGTTGTTATTCCCTGTTTGGCGTATACCATCCTTTCCAATAAAAGAATCGCCACTCGTAGCAGCTGGTCTTTACTGGGAACAAATAACTCATAATATATTTGAAGACCAAATTCTAGAGTTCTTTTTTAGTAGAGGGGCAAACTCAATAGGATTAATAAACTCACAAGTACAAATCAGTTAATGCTATGTGGTGGTGGTTTGATCTAACCACCAATGTTAAATAGGCTAGGCCTTATGATTTGTGCTGTAGTTAGTCATGTAGTTGGTTATCAGTTATTATATACAATCCCTTTTCTAGTTTGGATCTAAATTCTGAAATATACTACTCACTAGTGTTTATCCTTAGAATGGCGGACTTCAGTTAGCATGCTAATCATGGGATGGAGGATTTATTTCTTACTTTCTTTGTGGCTATATTTATCCATAAAGTATCACTGGATGCCTCACTCACAAGTTTCAATTTTTTTGATTGAAGGATGGAGCTGCCAAGAAGATTGCCTTTCAGTTTCAATGCCTGACTTGGAAACTTGAGAGAGCCTTGAGAAATATACCATATGATCAATTAGACATATCGGAGGAAGTACAAGAACAGGTAGGACTTGAACTTATGTGGACTTATCAGAAAAGAACTTAGCTTTATGTTGATATGGTTATCTTTGGGTGGATTTGTTCATAATACTCCTTATCTCAGGTTGATTTGGTTAGAGGACAGTTGAGAAGAGCGACAGAAAAATATGGTGGTGTGCTATCATCAAGTAGATTATCTCGTGCCTTATCCCAGCCACTGGATAGAGATATTGACCCACTTCAGCCAAGAAACAGGACAATAGGAAGCTTACATATCCAGAATATCGGTAGTATTGATCATGAAGTTACTGAAAAGGTGGAATGTGTTTCAAGAACTAATTATTCAAAAGGGTATGACTCAGATCAGATTATTCATAAGTTAGACAAGAGGAGAGACTCCTCTGCATCGTCTGCGGTCTGTTTATTGAACAATGTTGATGTTGACGACAGAGACAACTCAAACAAAAGGAGCTCAGAGGATAATAAGAAGCTCGATTCTCCTGTAATGCCTGATGATTTTCTCTGCCCAATTTCTCTTGAACTGATGAGGGATCCTGTTATCGTGGCCACGGGACAGGTATGTTCTGCATCTCTAATGCCAATCTAACATTTTTTCCCCTTGGTTTACCTTCAATTTTTCCAAGAAAAAACCTTCTGTTCTTCCCTTCTAAATCTTATGTTCTCTTTATTGTCCAGACATATGAGAGATCTTACATACAGCGATGGATAGATTGTGGCAACACAACATGTCCAAAAACTCAACAGAAACTCCAACATCTCACTCTAACCCCGAATTATGTATTAAGAAGTCTTATTACTCAGTGGTGTGTAAAACACAATATCGAGCAGCCAACAGCACTAACAAGTGGGAGGATGAAAAGAAGTGATGGAACTTTTCGTGATGTTAGTGGAGACATACCAGCTATTGAAGCCCTTGTCCGTAAGCTCTCTAGTCGAACCATCGAGGAACGCAGGGCTGCAGTGACTGAAATCCGATCACTTTCCAAAAGAAGCACAGATAATAGGATACTAATTGGAGAAGCAGGAGCTATACCAGTTCTTGTCAACTTGCTGACTTCTGAAGACAATATAACTCAAGAAAATGCAATTACTTCCATTCTCAACCTTTCTATATACGAACGTAATAAGGAACTCATAATGCTTGCTGGTGCCATTCCTTCTATCGTCCAAGTCCTCAGAGCTGGAAGCATGGAAACAAAAGAGAATGCAGCAGCAACCCTTTTTAGCTTGTCACTTGCTGATGAGAACAAAATCATTATTGGTGCATCTGGTGCTATACCGGCTTTGGTGGAATTGCTCCAGAGTGGAAGCACAAGAGGAAAGAAAGATGCTGCAACGGCCTTGTTTAATTTGTGTATTTATCAGGGAAATAAGGGCAGGGCTGTCAGGGCTGGGATTATTACAGCATTGTTGAAGATGCTGACAGATACAAGCAGTTGCATGGTTGACGAATCCTTAACTATACTATCTGTTCTTGCTAGCCACCAAGAGGCTAAGGTTGCAATTGTAAAAGCTAGTACCATACCTGCCTTGATAGATCTTGTAAGAACAGGTCTGCCTCGGAACAAAGAGAATGCAGCTGCCATCTTACTTTCTTTGTGCAAGAGAGATACGGAGAATCTTGCTTGTATAAGTAGGCTTGGTGCGGTCATACCGCTGACAGAGCTTGTGAAGAGTGGTACAGAGAGAGCCAAGCGAAAGGCTACTTCATTGTTGGAGCATCTTCGAAAGTTGAAACAACTTTGACGGGTATAGTAGTGCCAGAAATCATTATTTGGTTCTTTTTGTTTTTATCTTTCAAGGAATATTACACGTTTTTCTCTCTCTCATTGCGTGTGAAAAGAATGAATGATTCAAGCATGAGAAATAAGAACAATGTCGTCTGTCATGTATTTATTTAATTTCTTCTTTATTAATGCAAAATGCATTTGGTGTTTTGTTTGTAATAAATCCTATGGAAATAGTAATTATTCCGTTTGTTGTAGTGATGGGTCAACTATAATGGACCAAATTTGTAAATTGTAAAAGCTTTTTGTTGTTTGTTTGAATGCCTAGGAATCCAGAGTTGATTTGTCAATCATGGAGCCTCAAAACCCACCTTACACCCACAAAACACACGGACTAAAAAACAATAAAAGAAGGGAAAGAGCCTCCAATTTGAAAAAAAAGGAAAAACTGAAGATGAATATATGGAGTAGGCATAAATTCTACAAAGGTTTGAATGTCTGGAAATTATTTCACTTGAATTTTAATCACATTTTGGGCATACATACAAATTACAATACGATGGGTACCGTACTAGAAGTGTGTAAGGTTGTTCTTTAAGTTTTTTGGGGACTGAGAAACAAAGACTAATAATCCTTTTTTGTGATTTCCCTTTGTCGACGAGGAAGGTAGAATGACCCCGAGTCTCAGATCCAAAGTCCAACTGTAAAATGGTGTACCCATACATTAATGATAGAGGAATGGAGTACTATTTTCACACATATTTGGGATCCACTATATGTATATTTGTGTAAAGAAAAATATGTGAAAATATCAAAAATACATATAAAAATATAAGTATGTTACTGATATGTATCTTTTGAGTTTCTCCTTTTTCAAATGTTATAATGAAACTTATAATTGTACAAACAAAAATAGTCATAAAAGAGTGCTGACAAAATAAATGTCATCCGCCTACATCCCACAAACGGCAGACCTCTCATTTAAAAAAAATTAATATGATAACTGAATTCAATATGTGGATTAGTTTACTAGTATTAATTTTCATTGAAGAACTGAAATTTGATTACAAGTCAAAATCACATGATGAATGGGATCTTCAACAAAATCTAAATTTTTAGAGCGCAATTATCGTAGGTCAATTTCACTAAAGATTAATTAAAACAACAACAAATGAGTAGCTAGCTACCCCACGGGCAGTTATGGATCTGTAGAAATTATTCCGGTTTTGTTCTACGTTGAATGTGAACGTACTATAGTTGTTGGCATGCATGCATGCATGTGATTGAACAAGTTTATTTAAATGAAATTTTTGAAGAAAATTTACAGAGTTTTTTGAAAAATATATATATAAATTGCTAAGGTGAACTTAAGGTGAACTTAAGGTGATCGAGTTCATAGTAAAAAATAAATTTTTTGGCTTTTGCAAAAGTGAGTGTGACCATCACTTCTAGACAAAATAAATTCAAATGTCCTAATTGTGACAATCTTTTGTAGAGTAGTATTGAGGGAAATAGTAATAAATAAATAAAAATAATCAAAGAGCCGATAACTTTTTAATTTACTATATCGATCAATACTACCATATTTTCAACTTTTGCACTCCTTATTTGACCGACAAGCCCCAACAACTACCCACAAAAACTTGGTAATTATCCATACTGCACCCACCATGCCATTCCCAGCTGTGTGTACTGCTCCCAAAAGATCGGCTTTATTATTTGTGTTCATATCATATATACTCAAAAAATAAAAAATAAACAAGGGGTAAACTAACTAGTGTGTAATCAAAGAAAGAAACAGCAATATGGGTAACAGTTTAGGAGGGAAAAGGGCAGCAAAGATTATGAAGATCAACGGCGAGACAGTGAAGTTAAAGACACCGGTTCAAGCCGGCGCGGTCACTAAGGACTATCCGGGCTATGTTTTGTTAGAATCAGAGGCGGTTAAGCATTTGGGCATTGGGGCTAAACCATTGGGAATTCATCAAGAACTCAAGCCCAAAAAGCTCTACTTTTTAGTAGAATTGCCCAAGTTTCCCGAAGAGAAAGCCCCAAGAAGGATCCGGTCCGGGATTAATATGAGCGCCAAAGACCGGCTGGAGAGCCTAATGCTAGCCAAGAGGTCGGTATCGGACCTTTCGCTACTGCAGCCCAAGAGCAGCATAATTAGCTCGGATCCGGTGAGGTTGAAAATGCGGTTACCGAAGGAAGAGGTGGAGAAATTAATGATGGAAAGCAAAACCCAGGCCGAGGCAGCTGAGAGGATCATGCAGCTTTGCTTGGCCTCAGCTGCACCCAACAACGACGACAAGGCTCCTCATTGGAATGAAGGTGGTCATGGGAGGGCCAGTGAAGGTCTCAAGGCGCGTGAGGTATATCTAATCCTTTCGGATTTGGATTTCATTAAGTTGGCTGTTACACCTTTTGAATATATATATAACTGTACTGTTATAATTTTTTTGTGCTAACAAATATGACATAAATATAGCGCTAGATCACAAAAATGATCAATTTTTTTGGGGGGTTCATGTTCATAGGGTTTGAGATTAACTTGGCCTGGTCTTTTAATATACATATTTTAAATTTTCACTATTTTAATTTATTGACCTTTTATTTTATCTTAATTAATTATAAAACGGGAAATTGTCCATGGAGGCAACTTGAGAGTTGAGAACATGAACTTGTGAAGCCCCAATTCTTAGGTAGAATGAGGAAGCAGAACGTGATTCTATAAACACCGCCGCATGATATAATGTAGAGAAAATATTTCTCAAGTCAATAGTTCTGGGCTTTTGAACAAATAAAACCGTGATAGAAGCTTATTTTGGAAAAAAGGAAACAGTTGAAATGTTCATTTTGGAATTACGTACCCAAGAAGGCAAGAAATGTTCGTTTGATTATGTTAGACATTTCATGGGTTTTTTTTTTTTTTTTTTGCTAAATTAATATTACTGCTCTAATTTATTGCTAAATTTTTCGATAATTTGCATTGAATTTTCTTTGTTGATTACTAACTTAAATGAGGTTGGGGTTGCTTAAACTTGCAGAAACGAGTGGGTTTCATGCCAGTCAATGAAGGATAGTAGTTGTGGCATGAATGTGATTTGAAGCTGCAGGCCTGCATGCGGCGACTATATTTGTATATATGTGATGCTGAGATTATCAATGAAATGGCTGTAGGTACTGATTATGCTCAGATTATATATTATTGTAGCTTACTTTAGGTACATATACATTATCAATTAAATGACTAGTAGACGAACTTCCATTGTCCGACTTACTTTGCTGTACATGTTTTTACAAAACTGTTATGTTCATATTGTTTTTATTTTACCAGCTGATCGAGAGTAATGAACTAATTAAATAAAAATTGAAGCATTTATCAATTGTATAGCCTTTCATGAAAATCTCCGATTGGTCTACCACAGCACAAATATTGTATTATAAAATACTTCATATTATTTGATTTTTAAAGTTAACTTCAAATATTTTTACAGATTTTTAATTTTAATCAAGACAATGATGAATATTGTAAATATCTTAAAAGTATTACTCCATCATTGCAAGTTTTATTGTTTTATAATTTTTAATGAGTTATCTTAATTTTGAGTTTAAAATTTTTCAAATTAACTTTAAAAATTAATAATAATCATATAATTTGAAATAGTGGGAGTACTTGAAATCCAACCCTACTTTAGAATTTGGGGTAACACCTACCAAAAATGCACATTTAGGTTGTAGCCATCTCTGTATATGAACCTGAAACTAAAATATTATCGACAGAAAAATATTAAGAAAATTAACCTTGTTTGTACTCTACAAATTTTAATATCCATATATATAAACGACGTCAACGAGAAAGCCTTATGTTTTTGCAAATTCATCTCTGGAACATTTACGAAAATGATATCAATTTTTTGGCCTCATTTGAAACGATTTGTTCTACCACATATATATATAGGAATTAAGGATGTAAACGGATATATACGAATTCAGATACAGTAGTATCTGTATCTGTTTATTTGCAGATACTTTTAAACCGAATATGGATAATATCAATTTTTTCCGAATATGAATAATATCCGTTTTTTTTTAATACTGGATGCGATTTAATCACTTAATTTTTCGATTCTACCATTTATAGCCCTAACTATAACTAGAATAAGAAAATAATGAATTTTAAAATATAGTTTATTAATGAATGAATGTTAATTTATTTATTTTAATAAATATTTAAATACAATAATAAATGTTCTAAATTACAATTCAAATAAGTTTTCATCATTTTGAAATCCTAAATTTTAAAATTAATGCTATACTTATTAATGTTTAGATGTTCATTTTATGTGTGTGAGTAATACCGTAGTAGTGTATGAATATTTATAATTTATAATTAGATTCAAAAGTTTGCAATGAATATTTAAAATTATTTTTCTCAGATTAAAACTTTAATAATATATTTATGGAAATTTTTATTTATAATTTATCTTCAATACATAGATTAAATTTACATGATTATAAAAAGTTTATTTTATTTATTATATTTATGGAGAGTGCGAGTTATAATGTATATGTGGCAACTAACAACTAGTTAATCCAACTTGATCCAAAATTTACTTTGGACTTACTTTAAATATTTAGACTTCTAATTTTTAAATAATTGGGCAAATGAAAGTGAATACTCCCTCCACCCGAAAATTCATAAACGTGAATTAATTATTCAACTCTCTTCTACATTAATTCTAAATTAATTCGGACTTAATATATTTTAACAATAAAATTATATTGTTCATTGTTCCCGCCTCCCAACATTGCAAACTTATAACTAGCTAATAATTATAGTTAGGTTCTTCTAGTATATAATTTTCTTGATAAATTAAATCAATTTATTTCAGTTTATTAATATTAGAATAAAAGTGTTATTTCCTACTTTTTAGAAGTGAAATGATATATATTTAAAATAATTTTCGTATGATAGTGAAAATTAATTATTATATAAGGAATGCCACTTTAAAAAAAATATTTTGCTTATTATAATATATATATATATATATATATATATATATATATATAAGTTATTTGGATACAAATTTCAGATACAGATCCGAATTCGAATATCCGCTATATGTCGAATATATTTACGGTCGGATGTTAAACGAATACGAATACACCTATATCTGTATCTGTATCTGTTTATTTGCAGATACTTTTAAACCGAATATGGATATATCCATTTTCTTTCGAATATGAATAATATCCGCTTTTTTTTAAATACGGATGCGGACGAAGACAAATTTTTTTATTATCATTTACAGCTCTAATAAGAATAATAATTATACACACTCATATATATTTTATTTGTACACAATCTGACAAAACTATATCGTTTATTTAAAAAAAAAAAAAAACACGCTTCATTATTGTCTCCTCCCAAATCAGGCTCTTTCTTCCAAATCAAGAATCAAAAATCGATCCTCTCTCTGAAAATGGCTTCTCCTCCCAAATCCAAAATAGCTCGAGCTTTTCTCCCCCAAAATTAGAAATCGATCCAACATGTTCTGCTTTGAAAATGACGAGCATTCTTTAGAGCAAAACTGAAGTTGTCTCCTTGGAACTCCCTGCGCCTTCTGGTTGGACCAAACAGGTTTTTATATACATATGTTTGTCAATTTTTATGTTTCTTCTCGTTGTTGAGTTTATGTTATATATAAACTTCATTGCAACAACAAACAACAATCAAACGAAGCATATAAATTGACAAACATATGTATATAACAATGAAGCTTCATTGCACCAACAACCAACAATGATGCTTACATATAACATAAACTCAAACAACAATCAAGCTTATGTAATAACATAGGCTTCATTGCACCAACAAACAACAACGAAGCTTATTTCCGTCGTCAAAAAATCGTTTCCGTTGGAGAGCCGGACTATATATATATATATATATTTGGTAATCAAATTATGCTAAACAATTAATATTTTTCTTTATATAAGAAAATTGTTACTTAGAGATACAATTTACATTCCCTCCATCTAAAAATATTAGAATTTTTTTTAATGCATTTTGTATATATTTTGCTCTTATATTTTTCTTGAAAACTGATATTTTCATATATTAATATAATATTTTTACACAAGTTTTAATCACATGAAGGCTGAACCACTTACTATTTATGTGAGAGGATCACGTAGAGATATCAAATTTTCATGTGAAATATCAGTTCCCTTTTTCTTTAGTCTGATCCGGCAGTAGAGTTTATGATGACCATTGATCAGGCACAGTAAGGAAATAGGTGGTCATAGCCTTTCGGAATCTTTTCTTGTATTGCTTTGGAGAAACAATAGTCGGAGAAGCATTCTTTGGACCTCCTAGTATTCCAAAAGCCTTTACCCACGTCTCTAAATGCTTGTCCCAAGTGTATTGTCTCATGTAATCAATTATCCCCAGAACCAGCTCCTTCCGCTCATCATCCACTCCCACCAGCAATGAATAGTCCATTACATCAACAGACTGAAAATTTAAAATAAAACAAGTAGCATTATTATTATTTTTAGCAAGGTAAATAACTCAAAAATTGCAAAAGAGTGATGCATTCTTTGGAGTTGGATGCTAAAAAATCAGCTTACCGCTAAGAAGGATGTGTCGTTCCAAACTGCTCTTTCCAGGGTTCTCTTAGCCTTGCTTCCAAGAAACATGGGTTTTGTTACCAGTGCTTCTAACAGATTCATATCTAGCAACACCTTGTTGGCACCTGTAGTATCTGAATTGTAACGAGATCGTGCAGAGCCCTTAAGATCATAGACTCTAGAAATGTTTCTTCGGAAAAATAGGTTCTCCATCACCATCATATCCATTTTTGTTTCCTTGCCACCCTTCAAGTGTTTGACAGTTACCTAACATTTTAAACAATACATCAGAATCACGAAAAACAGAGTATTAACCATCCAAATCCTCTCCCAACATATCCCAGAAGATACAGAGGAAAACATGGGTCAATTCACTCGCTTGCATACTAAAACAGAGAGCAGATAAGAAATGCGGTCTAACCTGAAATAGGCCAAGAACTTTAGCAAGGCAAGTTGGACTTCCGGAGTTTAGAGAATCTGTCAAATATTTAAAGTACTCGGGTGCAAACTCCTCAAAAGATTCTAACTCGGTCTTTGTGACTTGTTTTATGATGAACCTTTCATCCAATGATTTCGCAAAATAGACATTGCTTTTTCCTCCTTGTGCGCTCCACCTCCTGCAGCGGCTCAAAGAACGTACAAGATCCACTTCACTACAGCCACATTTCTTCCTGAGGGTATCAAATTGCTTTGGAAAATAACAGGTAACAGAAAACTTCACCTTTCCTCCAGCATTGGATGACTCGTCCTCAAAAGAAACTCTAAGATGAGGACTACTCTTGGGATCTGTAAACAAGGTACCAATGGTTGTCGAAGCATCTTCAGAGCCATAACTTCCATAGTGGATGTAGTCCAAGTCTAGAGAGCCAAAAGACTGCCATGATGAAAAGGTAGAAGCTACAGAATTTTCTTTCTTCAGCTGAGCAGCATCCCAGGCTCCTTCGAACCCATTAGGTTCATCAGCTATCCAGTTTTTATACTCCTTGGAACTAAGAGCGTAAGATATTATGCTAGTGGGGTCATTATCATAAACAGCAACAATCAAATTATTTTGGCCATTTTGTGGATGCAACAATCGTGCCCCTCTGGGTAAGAGAGATGCAGCAGAGATAAATAATGGTGTGCTGCTCCAATGGTTAAACTTCTGTGCCTCACGAGGCAATATATAAGAATAACTCCTCTGTACATTAGATATGGAATCTCTAACCATATTTCTATAGTCTCCAGAAGCATGAAAAGATCTGACTGTTGATAAATGCAATGAGGAGGGGCCTAGTCCTTTCCTAATTCTTTCTTGAAGTCTTATAGCAGAATCAAAGGAATAAACTCTTGCTGGTGACGACAGCCTCCTAAAAGTTGGATTATCAATATTATTCATTTGCTCGAGTGAAGCAGCTTCAGGTCCATCTGCCTTCAGCAATTGAAGTAACTGAGCTTTCAATGGAAGATGGCCTGAACCACTCCACACAGCGTCAATTTTATCGGACAGTTCAGATCCAACTGAGGGGGCATGTTCCAAGGATGCCTTGTAGACTGCAGATTCCCCATCTGAATGTATCTCCACCTCATCATCATTCTTGCGGGAGGTTGACATTAAAAATTCAGGAACATCTGAATCATTTAGGGATATGTCAGGTTCACCCTTCTGTTCAGACTGTATATCTTTCTGGGGAGAATCTTGAAAATTTGTAAACTCGGACACATTTTGCTCATGACCATGGGTAAAACTGCTATACTTACGAGATGAAACACTTCCCCAATCCTTTAGCTCAGCATATGATACAGCATCCTGTGTGCCCTTGGAGCTAAGGAGAGAATCCAATGAACAAAGCCGGCGAGCCCAATCATGTGAGCCAATTAGGAGAGAATGTCTCAAGCGATTAAGTTCAAAAATATCCATAGCCACCTGACCCAGTTCTGAAGTGTCTTTACTAGCTGGTTGAAGCAGATACTGTTAAAAAGATATGGAAGCAAGTGAGAAGCAAAATGATGGATTAGTTAAATATATTCCAACATGAAATTAACAGTAAAGGTCCAGTTAAACGTGCATATGACCGTGGACCCTGCCACCATAATGAAATATATTATATCTGCATGGAGCTTACTTTGTAATCATTTCTTTCTTTTATAAGCCGCTCTTTAAACTCCATGATGTGGTTTTGTAACTCATTTCTAGCAGACGATTCATGTTCAAGAGATGTACTTTTTTGTTCAATGCTCTGAAATACACCCGATATTTCCTCGTACAAGGCTTCTGACTTGTTCAAAAGCTGTAACAGCGGCAAAAGGGAGTAGGTTAATATATAATAACATCAAGCAAGTATATCACATATATTTGGATTCTGTATATCACCTCTGCCACCTCTTTCTTTAGCCAATCCTGTTGAGCATGGGGAATGAACTCAAGCACTGACGGGGGCAAATAAACAGAGAGAATATCAATAGGTGAATAGCGGAAGAATGCAACCATACTCCCAAGGCTGTTATACCAGAAAACAAATGTCCATTAATCACAACCACCATATAAGAAAATTAGTTTCAAGCAAAATCATATGCAACATTCAGAAAAAGAAAGCAGCTTAAAGAAAACAGCATTACCCATAGTAACGAAGGCAGTCCCTTTGCAGAGAATGACCACAGCTTGCAACTCGATTACCAGTTGCATGATTTGAGAAGCTAAGTTCTAAAAACTTTCCAAAAGAAAGCCCCCAAGCAGCATCAGACATAACCACTCTCCGGGTTGCTGGTGGAATTCCACCAACATGTGCACACCTGAGACATCGATGCCACATCCATATTTTTCCATCTCGTTCCCCAGGTAGCTTCACTGAGGGAAGGCGTCTCACGTTTATTGTTAAATTTCCTTGCTGGTGGGTATAGCATACAACGTGGCCTTCAGCCGGCTCTTTGCATGATTGACAGAGGGCCATCTAGAGCAAAGTGCAACTGTATAATAAATCCCCTCTTCTAACAGGTACAAAAAAAAAAATCAGCATGACACAGAAGAAAAAAGTTACCTGATCAAACAGATCATCTTGAAGATACCTCCCAAGTGGCTTATCAAAACAGCCATAGAACTTAATTCGCAAGAGTCGAGAGCGTTCACATACAGTTCCATTAAGCACACAACGACTTGAAAAGGATACTAATATGCTCTGGTAATTATCAGTCACTGAATAGTATTCACTAGAAGCATCAATTTCATAGATTTCTTCAAAAAATTTCAGGTCAGGAAAGTCCCCTGGTTGCCTCTGTATATCATCTATGGAATCCAGAAATTCCTCCTGATCACTAGTTTTATTTTCGGTAGGAACTAGATTAGTTTTATATTCCTCCAGAACCACAGTAGCTACTAAACCATCATCTAATGCATTAGAGGGTCCAACACTATACTCCACAGAAGTAGGAGAACATTGAGGATTAAAAGGCCCAATCACTGTCTCCTGTTCCCCAAGTTCTAAGTTGAGGCCGGCAAACTCCTCGTCAAATCTTGGGAGGTCAGCACTTTCTGGGTAAGAGGTGGGAGCAATAGAAGTAGGGATAGCAGAAATGGTACTATCAACAGTTGTCCTCTCTACTACTGAAATTGAGGGTTTCACTATCAGTTTTGGTAAACTAGCACCCTCATCAGCCAGGAAGGAAGTTTCCAGCGATAAATGATAGGCTGCAAACACTGCATATTGAACAACATGTTTGACCTTCTTTAGTTCTTCACGACATGAACCCTTCAGCAGGACCTAGAGAAACACAAACAAAGTTATATAAAAAGGACATCAAGTAGCTTTCCAGATAAACCATGTAGATGGAAAAAGCTGTCCATAGACGCTGGGGGGGGGGAATTGTTTTGGCAACTTGAACAATAAACAACAGACGCCAAACTGCAACCATAAACATAGATCTGGAAAACAAAAAGGAGCTTAGAAATTGAAGTATATATCATCCACAAAAAGCCTTTCTGGTTGATGTTAAACCTGTCAACACAAAGAAGATTATCTCTCCAATTTCGAGCTGTACTTGTAGGAGTGCAGGACTGAACTGCTTTAAAATCCCTATTCTATAATCATTCCCATAAGGATATAACGCAACATTTTAAGCGAGCTTAAACCAACATTAGGCAGGTTGACAGATATATGGAGGTTGAATATATGCTGGATAAGAAAACAAAAAAACAAAACTAAGACTATTCTCAAACTTAAAAGAAAAAAAGACCAATGTAATAGGTGATTGATCAAACAGCTGTACAACGATTTACTAGATGGCTAATACTAGATGCAAAGTCCATTAAAAGCCAAATTACTTGGGCCTAAAATAAATTTTAAAAATGTTCTTTGATGCATAGATAATAGGGGACCATTCAAGTACATATGCCTGACCAAATTGTTTACTAGGAATAAGTCATGATAACAAATGCTCTTGCATAAATAATTGCGTCCATTCACAAGTAAGAAAGACTAAGACATGTTTAAATGTAAAAAACATATTGAGTGGTTCTATTGTAAAAAAACATCCTACCATATATCTCCATTGGCAGGCGCGTCCTATACATAGGTAAAATGGTCATCCACTCATTCTTCCCCCATACTATAAATTAAAGATGAAGTTTGTGATTGCCTAGCAAGATATTAAACATTCATACTACTTGCATAATTCAATTGTTATTTTTTTATTTTTTTGGGGGGGCCGGGGGGTCCGGGGGGGAAGAGTAGTTTATTAGGCTCCATGTTTTCTATTTGAAATTCAAATAAACATATTAATTAGAAGTTATGGGGAAAGAAATAAAACTTTGTATTGCCAAGTCTCACATAAAGAGGGTTTTTGTGTAACATTCATACTACTAATCAAGGAGTTGACTTAGTAGGATAGACTACATAATGGATTAGAAGGAGATTGTTACCGTGCACCCTAAACGCCTTGGACAACCTTCAAAGAACATCAAGGTTTTGGATGGCTTCCTGTTTAACTGATTGGATGTCTCAAGCTCTTCAGACACTCTTTCTAACCGGAAGAGTTCACAGTGGCCCAACCGTGTAGTAGACAATTTATCAACTGATGGAGTTATAGAAGCACCAGTACACCTGGATATCCTCTCTAGTAAAGGTCTTTTAACATTCAACACTAAAGAGATCTCCTTCGCTAACAGGTACTCTTGGGCATATGAAGATACAGTTTTTTCAACCAATAGCACATTCGGATGGTGGGCCTCTATCTTTGAAACAATCATCTTCAGATGATCAATTTCCTGTTTGGAAAAGTAAAGTTCATAAGCTCAAGCCATTTGCTCAGATCTCACCAAATAGATCAATTTGGCAGTTGAGAAATACCTGTTGGAGTAACGTATCAAAAGATGCCAGCTGGTTGGGAACCCTCTGGTACTCAAGTGCTCCTCCTAAAACAAGTAGTCTGGGATTTCTATATTGCGAAGTCATTCGCTTGTGTTTTATGTTCTTTGTACAAACTATTCCTTTAACAAATGTGCTGCGAACAGTAAAATATAAATAAATGAATCATTAAACAATTTAATTTTAAAATGAAAACTTTACGACCTGTTGCATGGACCAGTGCAAGGGAATATGGATCTGGAGCATTTAAAATAAATTAAAGGAGACAAAGAAGAAGAATATATACCTCTCACTAGGACTTCCTGATGCTATACACTTAACCTTTACATAATCACCGGGATCCATACTGCCTCCTCTGCTAGTATCTGGTTTCACAAAATTTGCAGCTTGCCATGATATTGCTGTGACTACATCAAGCCAATCACCTTGGCAGTTTTCTTTGTCCAACTTTATACCCTCCCCAAGCAAGAGCTGTGACACAAGAGCCCTAAAATGCCCACGCATCAAGAGCTCTCAGCGGTTCCTTGTGATCACCATTTTGTTTCTCCTTCTCAGTGAGCATGCTAGTAAGGCTATTACTAGATGAAAAATCACACTAGAATCTCCAACATAGTCATCATCATCATCGTATGAAAAGAAGTTGTCTTCTCTGTCATCATTTTCATCATCAGGCGTGTGGAGGAAACCAAACAAGACTATTATTCTCAAAATCCAATGGTTTGGGCAGCTTCTCACAATGGTCTTGGAATATCGACAAATTATCCGCTTTTCACAATTATAATCTGGATAATCAATCCCTGTGTCAGGCCTTTCTAAAATAGGCAAAGTTTCTTGATCAAAGGGACCATCGTTCTGAGACCTCGAGGTTCCCCTTGCTCCTGCTGTACAAAATGCCCAACTCTATCGGAAGTAATATGAATCCTAGAGGGCTGACCAAGGACTTGATCCAACTGACTTAAAACTGTAAAACTCATGCCTAGCACTAACACTACTTGAATCTACATCTGACATATCATTACAATACGAGCTGAAAAAGTGTTTCGTGGGATCGTCTCTGTCATATTCATCACTCCTACAATCATAAGCATAATATAATCAATTTACTCTAGAAGCAGCAAGTTTTTATAGTTTGCACAGGGGCTACTGAGATCTTGTGTAGTGCTAATGATTAGGAAGATCACTAGTCTTACAAGCTATAAAAACTAAAAAGTCTCCAAAACCACTAGGTAAGCATTCAAGGGCAGAAAGGATGTTGCTATGCCACCAAAGTGGTAGATAAAAATGAAGGTAACACAAGTCAGTTGTTTGCAGCAAACTAGACTCCACAGCTATATCATATATTCTCCATGTTTAGCGTGGACAAAAGAATTGAATTTCACACGATCAAGGAATTATATTTTAATAATGAAATACGAATATAAAGATTTGGAGAAAGTTCAACACGATGTTGTTACTACATACCTGCTTGGAGAATGAGGAACCGATACTGAAGATGGGTTACTAGTAAATGACGCAACACTACATCTGCCTGCAGCATGAGGAGAACATCCATCGAATCTCTCACTGAATCTTTCACCACTGTAACTTGGAGACGGTGGTTCAGGGCTTTGCCGGGGAGATTCCGAAGGATGAATTTTTTTGCAGTACCTTCTCCCAAGTTTGTTCCTAATACTGATATCAAAGCAAAACTTACAAGATTTAATAACAACCCCAGCCTCAGTTGTGCTATTCTTATCACCCGATAAAACAACACCAAATGAGTCATTTGCCTGCACACAATTCTCACACACCATCCGACCGCATCTTTGGCAGTGGTACCTGATGCAGGACTCTGCAAGATTCATCATGCAGTCGCAACAAATTTTGCTACTTTTATCCGCCATTTTGAATTCACCAGAGAAAGAACTTAGATCAACAGTTCCCCAAGAAATCCAAGACCTAATTTTCTGAATCAAATTTAAAAGTGAACTATCAGGTATTCCCATAGAACGCAATAATCCACCAGATATAACCACCCAATTGCTCCTTCCAGCAAAAACTATATCATTCTTCTTCTCTTCCTAATTTACAGCAAATTCGTCCGATTTGTTGGTATCAAAAAATAAACTTTACCCAACTAATAGAAGTGAAATTAATCAAACCCACAATAAAAATAGTGGTTCTTGGTTCTTGTTACAAGGCTTACAAGTTATATTGTTTTCTTTTTCTATGTGATGACTGAGGTTAAAAGAAACAAGAGAGGACTGAAATTCCCCCCGGATTTTCAAACTATCGCAGTGGGAATTGATGAATACCCTTTGCTGCACAATATCTGACTGTATATACAAAATTATATTGGAAAAAGACAAAAACTTGACAACTCCAAAGGTATAGATTTTTTCTGATTCAATCTAAGCACATCAACGGTAAACAACCAGAGACTCTCAAACCCTAAACCCAGTTAACCAATCCCAAAATCTTCAAGTCCATAGCCCAAGATCAATTCGACCATTACCAACACAAGATCCAGAGTATAAGCATATGATTCCTAAAAGTATGATTCTTTTAATCAAACAGTTCAAACTTTAAAAACCCCAGAAACAGAAAACAAAATCGAACACCAATAACATCAACATCATCAACAGCAATTGAGTATTGATTTCAAGAAAGAAAAAGTGAAAATTAGACGAATAAAAAAAAGATATAAAGGGGTAACGGGACAAATTAAATTAAAGAAGTGAGAGGATGAAAATGGAAATGTAGAGAGAAATTTTCCTATCCATTAAAATCGTTGGCTCGAATCTCCATAACCATTTGCATCTGCTCCTTCAGAAACACTACTACTTTCCCTTTCTTTCCCATTTTTCCTGTCACTCCTCAACTTACCATTAAACAAATACTCCTCATACTGTCCCACATACTATTATACAATACAAATAAAACTAAATCTCTCTCTCTCTCCCTCTATAAATATTTATATATATCTTCCTCTCTCTTTCTCTCTCTCTCAAACTTTTTCTTCCCATTGCTATCAACTTTATCTTTCTCTGAGTTTATGTCATGATAATGAAAGCTTTATCTTTTGTCCTTGGTATTAATTTAATTTTGATTCCGGGTGTTTAATGTTCTATCTCTTCAACAATTGGCCAGCATGAACTTGAACTAATAAAGGATTTTAATTAATTAATGGGAGTTGCATGTTTTTTAACATACTTTTTATATTATAAAAGTTTTAAGATAGTACTGGTCAAAATCAGTGTAGTCTGCGCCAGCATTTAGTACTCCTCCCTTCCAAGTTATTATTGATTTTAAAAATAATTTAAAATTAATATAAATTTATTTATTTAAAATTAATACATATCATAAATTATTTAAAATTTATTATATTCAAAATTTAAACAATTAAGTCAATTTTAAAATTAAAAATATTTATAAATATCATAAATTATTTAAATTTTATTTGTCGTTTACAATTTTATAAAAAAATAAATTATTTAATTTTTTATATCACCCCTACCTTCTCTCATTGTCTCAATTTCTCATAAAGGGGTAGTGATGAAATTTTAAATAAATTTTAATTATTACTGAATGATAGTATTAAATGACTTTCTCAATTCATGTGTCAAAAACTTAAACGATAATTTTTTAAGAAACGGAGGTAATATTTTTATTTATTGTCACGAGTATTTAGTATTTGGTGATGGGGAGGAGGAAGTACGTATTAATTTTCTGTACAGAAATGTCAAGTATCAACTAGGTCTCACGTTATTCGCGTGTAGGCAGGCATAACCTAACCTAACCTAACCCAGAGAGGTTTTATTGTACCTGGGTTGGGTTGGGGTTGAATGCATGGAATATATATATGGATTGTGTTGTGTGTAGAAGTAAATAAATGTATTTTTGAAGAATTAATTAAAATAGTGTTATTAATTTAGATAAAAAAAATGTTCAACATATGTATGTACTAATTGTTGTTCAACATATTTGACCTTTTCCCCGTTCCGAAACATTTCGGACCCAGTACGTACTCCACCATATATATATATATATATATATAGGCTTGCATGGTTTTATATAAGTAGTATGTTTTTTCATTCATTTCTCACCTTAAGTTTTTTTCAGTTTTCTGTTTTTTATGGTTGAGATCTTGCAGGTATGGAAATGAAGAAAATTATTTATGTTACGGCTTCAAACCCATCTTCAATTAATAAGTACAGTCTCAATACTAATACTATTGTTTGACTGACTTGTTAAATTTTTTTCGCTAACACATAATAATAATAATAATAATTAAAGTTGTTAATTAAGACAAATTTAAATTTTTAAAAATTAATTATGTTTCCGATATTAGGTATAGTCCTAAACTTTAATTGACATGTTAAAGTAAAAATCATAAAAACACGCCTCGCCTCGTCTCGCCTCGCCTCGCCCCGCCCCGCCCCGCCTCGCCTCGCCTCAATATTTTCTAATCAAAACTTAAAACTGTTTTTAAGTGGAGTAGTATTTTCATGGTACAAAGGAATGTAGCGAAAATCATGCGTCCAATTAAATCCTAATTACTAATCACAACAAAGAAATACTCCGTTAGAAGCCGAATAGGTAAGTTGAAGCAGCCCATGACTCGACTCGGGTGAGGAGACAATGACTCAGATGAGGAATGGTTTTTGGTCGGTAAGACAATATTGTCAAGCTACGTGCGCCCAAAATAAAAACAATCTCTCTCTCTGGCCTGCCTACTAGTAATAAGAATTATACTCCATCCATTAAGTAAGAGTATAATAAAATTAGACAAGTGTTTTCTTTCATATGAAAATACAATAAGCCACATAATATCAAATTAAAATAATATTTCCTCAAAATTAAATTATACTGGTATTTGAATTTAATCACCACTAGTATATATAATCTTATAAAGTTGCATCCAGGGAGGGATATGGATAATTAGACAGCCGCCCATCTATCTTTTCATATATTTTTTTCCCCATTATCATCATCATCATTCGTGACTTCTCTTCTGTGCCCTAATGAATCCAAACCCTTCAATTAATTCTTTTGTTAAACTAGGTTTATTTGGGGCCACCCTACTTCTTTTTTGTTTTCAAATTTATTTATTTATTCTCATTTACCTCCAAGAACGTGAAATAATTAATATTTCTTCCTTTCAAAATCTAAATTCATTAAAGATATAGTAATTTTAAAATTACAAAAAAATTCAAGATTAACATGATAGCATTTAATGGATCAAAATTAAAAGCAGCACTGACTGACATGTTAAAAATTATAGCTGCATTTTATAATTTGAGTATACATTTGTATTTTTAATTTAAAATAGACAAAAACTAAATATATTATATATAATTTTATAACTGAAGAAAATAGTTAAAGAAATGGTTATCACATATTATTATATACTAGTAATTGCCCATGCCTGAAGGCACAGCGAAACGAAAAAATTAGATTAAAATTCGAAAAATAATACATTACCTAAACACTCTTTGCAACTTAAAATAACTTACAATCAGACATAACAATTATCATAATTCAATATACAGTCACAATAATTAATACATACTCAATCATCAACACATATCCGACCACCAAAACATCAAGCTAGTCGTTACTAATTTTAATAAATTTCAGTAGAGTTTACTTTAAAAATAGATATCCAGAAAAATCTAAACATGTTTACAAAACTTACAATTATCATTCCATACCCACAATCATTATTTTCAGGTATTTTCATGTATACATATTCAAACTACTAAAACAACTATCATTCCACACCCAAAATTATCATAACCAGGTATAATTAATTAACTTTACAAAAGACGGAACACGAAAAATATACATATGAAGAAAATAGAGAAACAACTTTGTATTCTTTACAGCTTACATCAAGTATTCTTCAATGTATACTTGAAAATATATGATCATACAGCTTACATCATGTGAAAATATATCACATGCCAAAAAAATTTCTGACATTTTTCAGAAATTTATAAACATGGCTTCACCCTAGTGCCAAACTTACATTAACAAAGCAGTGAATCTAACCTTATCAAGGATAAATTATAATACACTATGCAGACAAATTAGCATACTTTCACTGTGTGCAACTGTTGCATTCCGTCTCATCCGACCACTGCAACTATGTAATTCTGCATAGCAAAACAACAATCAACATATATAATCATAGACAATTTAGTTTATTTAATGCAAACCTTAAAATTGAAAAAAAAATTAACAAATAGTACTCATGACAAAAAAAAGGTAGTTATAAATTGCAATACCTGAATATTGATACTCATTACCAAACAGTAATTCGATAAGACGGTGACAAAAGCTCATGTATAAGTTGTTCCTTGACTTTATCAGTTGCTTTATCTTTTCAAGCGATAATAGTAATGTTTGATTTTGATTTCAAAATTCAAAAAAAAAATAAAAAATATGATCACCATAATTAAAATTTAATTCCCAAATTACGTTAAAGCTCATCACCCAAAAAAAAATAATCAAAATTATATATCCAAAAGACAAAGATTTAAATATATTTAAAAGACAAAAATTTATATTCAAAACTATATATTGTACCTTATTCTCATAATAATGAGAAATATATTACTAACAGTTGGATGATGAAATATATATACTACCTTATTCCCATTATAGATGTGTACCAAGTCAATTACAAAAATGACCCTCTTTAATTTATCTCCATCCCTCCGATCATATATCCAGCGTGGAGTGCCATTAGCAACAGTGTAGTGTAGCTTTTGTCAGTAGACCATTAATTTTATAGTCTAAAAGTATATATATCAGTCGTGTATATATATATATATATATATATATATATATATATATATATATATATATATATATATATATATATATAGGAAATCTTCCATGTAAGAACTCTTTATAGTCTTATCTGTTTGTCCCTTTTTTTGGATCGTTGATAAATTGAATATATGGTTTGCGATTAAATTTTTATTTGATAAGCCAAGACAGTTGTTGTGCTTAATTATTTACACATGCATTCTATTTCTATTTTATTAAGTGAATATTAACTTGTCAAGATAGTTATAAAAGTGAATATTTATTATTAAAATAATCCCACTTAGAGAGCTTAGACTTACTTAATACTTTTTTTTTTATTTCCTACCAGAGAGCTTGTACTTTTAATACTTACTTTTTTTTTTTTCCTACTTAAGATACATTTTGTATCTCGGCTTATCTTTTTTTTATTTTTTCTTCTTTTCTCCATTATATGTTATGATTCAAAGAAATTAAAATAAAATAAAATAAAATAATAAAAAAGACCTTACGTAAGATATAATTTTTTACTACTGAGGAAAAAAAAAAATTCGATATACCAACTAGTAATAATTTGAACAGATTCGAACTCATGACCTCATGCACTAATACCTCGTCATATGACCACCCGAGCACCACTTTTACCTAATTGCTAAGTTCAACCAAGGATATATCCTTATAGAAAAATTTCACCATCCCCAAAATCTATATTCTCAGACATTACTATTATATTACGATTTATTATTATTAATAAATTTATATTATTAATTGGATTTTCTAAATAGAAATAAGTTAATATCTATATTTATTATTATTCCTTTAATATGTTTTCTTATCTTTGTAATAATATCAATAAAAGATTATTAATATATTAAAAATAAATATCATTCTTTAATAAAATATAAATAATGATTTTATATTCATGTATTACTATTATTATTATTATTATATTCATGTATTACTATTATTAAAAAATAATATTAATAATGATTTTTAATATTAATATAAATAATGTGATTATTAATATTAGTCCTAATAAAAATATCCATACAGATTCAACAAAATAGATAATTTTTTTCAGATTAATAATATGAAGTGGTTTTATGTGATTCAATAATATTCATATTACTAAGTTATGAATTTGAAAATCCCATAAAGTTCAACCAAATAGACATTCTTATTAATTAATATGTACATTAGATAACGTTGGATAAGTTCTATATTTCGAGGTCGGAGTAATCTTGCGGATTTCTTGTAGAGCTCCCGTGCGACGCTTGAATTAAAAAAAAATGTGACATCTTCCAAGGACCACTTTCTTGAAATATTACCATTGATTCTAACGAAACAATCAACATACTTGCATACAAAAATGCCATAATCTGAGTTGTTGTGTTGTTTCTATTGAATCTTTAAGGTCCGCACAAGAGGGATTACCATTGGGCCACTCACGATTTGGATTACCATTTCGCAAACAAATGGTATCAAATGTACTGCATGTATAAAGTAGTTGGTTAATAATTTTTAATATTAAAGGACATTATAAAATTAAAATATTTTAAAACTAAACATACTGCATGACTTTAACTTGAATTACGAGTACATTTCATGTAACTTAATATACTTAGTGTCATTGTAGTGCGGGTCAATTATGGTAACCATCCAATCTTCAATCATGCGAATAGGAACAAGACAAAATGGCGTTGATTGGTACTACACACTACCGGCATGAATATGTATTTGCATTCGTAAAAAGGTGGACCAACATCTTGGTTAACATACGGATCGCAAAAAACTCCATGCAAGATATTCACGTTAGTGCGGGCACATAGCCCGCCCAAGATGCATGAAGAATGAATTCATGAAATCAAATTGGGACCACTTTTTTGTATTCCCCGACACCGTAGTATTCCTCTACGTCTCGTAGCAACAACATATAAGCGTCGATGACATGTTCGAATATCCAACTCCTGTGCCCTAAGGATTGTCTTGCATTGTGTTCTAATTCATATAATCGGGCGCGGATGTGATAAAGGATATAAATCCCCTCTCGGTGCCACCACGTTTCCAAACATATGTTTATTTACAAATGTCTCCTTCCGATCTTTAAGTCTTTTGGATAAAGACCCTTTTGGTCCATAAGAGATGTGGTCTCCCGCATCTTGTACCTGATTAAGACCCAAATGTACATTATTATTATATAGCAATAATAATTAAAACCATCACTATTAACATAACTATATATACCTTTTGTGAACTAGATCCTCAAGGCGTCGAAAGTCCATGAAATGTAGAGTTGGTTGGAATGTAACACTCTCATAGGTTTGGAAGTTTGGAATGTAACACTCCTCGTAGAAGCTTGGGTGGTGGGAATGGAGCTCTCCTCGATTACTTGTGGGGTGGGTATGTAGCTCTCTTGTACAACATAATCAGGTTTGTTTCCCAAGCCCTTCATTGAGTTGTGTGTATTATTGGACCGTGGTTCAAAATTTGTGGGACCCTTTGTCGAGGTATTTGTTTACCTCTTGCTTGAAGTCGATAGGTGTATTGAAATCCCAATTATTTTTTGCAGAACCAACTCGGGAGGCAAATTGAGTAAATCTTGAAAATTTATCAAGTAACGACTTTGCACTCTCAACTGTCATATAAGATAAACACAAACAAATATTATTAACAATAAATATGAATAAATGTAATATTAAGTATTTACTCCAATACATGATTTATTAAAGAAGAATATAATTTTATACCATTTGAATAAGGTGTTGTTGGTTGTAAATGGCCCGAGGCTCATAACAACCTGTCGTGGTCGTCATTTCGCCGAGGTGGGTGAATTTTCCAACGTGTAATTTTCCTATACCGCACCATGTAATCATCTATTGGGACATAATCGAAATTTCATTTGTTGTCCTTCGAGATGATCCATGTATGCCTCCCACATCGAAATATATTCCCTCTCAAGGCCATACAATCCTCGACATCAATAAATTTAAATTTTTCTCCTTTAAAGGTCACCGTGGTTTTTGGTACATTGAGGGTATGCTTGCATGAACCCGAACTGTCTCATCACACTGCAGTCCAAGCATCCAAATTCCACAATATCAAAGTGGATCAAGGGACCCCACCAGATCCTAACAACCCGCCTTCAAAATTAAATCCACCGATATCATCATCCCACATTATGTAAGGCCGCCAAACCACATCCCACATGTACTTAATATCTAACTTCCCTCAGTAAAATGACAAATGGTGATGGGGATTCTCACGTCTACCAGTGGTAATGGGGCTCCAAATAGGACCATGCTAAAGCCCTAGGTAACCATAAGGATGATTGTGGCCAAGGGTTTGGCTTTCCAATACTTACACGCCATAAGCCCAAATTTGTAACAATGTAACACAACCATTAATGTATTTAACTCCTTTCCTAGTAGCGGATATAAAGATCTGTACAAATATGCTAACACCGCCACCGCCCAAGAGTAAGTTACACAATCTTGACGTTGGCAATAAAAGACATATATCGTGGGTGCACACTATTTTTATTCCTATTAGGAATAATATTGCCCCACACAACCACAACATGTATGCCTTTGTGTGTCGCCTCACAACATCTTTACTTGCATTCTCGGGACATTTATTAAAATGTTCGTGCAACCACACTAATGAAATTGCACCGCGTTTTTTGAACTAAAATATTCACCAAATAATTTATCTCCAAAACAATCCCTAAAATAATTCAAATTGGTGACAAAGAAGGGGACCCATTAAGGGCTTTCTACCACCCCAGAACTCCAAAAATAAAGTGAACATCCTCTAACGTGATTGTTATTTCTCCACGCTTAAATGAAAAGTATTAGTCTCAAGGCGCCATCTCTCGACTAAAGCGAATATCGGACTAAGATCGGTTTGGTGTACAACACCTTGATAACTAAATACTCCAAATCCACATTTATTTAAAAGGGATTTTTGTTCTTTTGTCAAAGCCCACCGATTATATTTACGATCGAAGATATCGACCGAGCTTAGTTTTCCCTATCTCTCCCATGATATATATCATCCGATACATGATCTTGTTGATCATGCAGAACACTGGATCAATTGGCCCATATTCCCAACTATCCATCTTTTACCTAAAAAATACATCAATTCCATATTAGTATTAAGATGCATGACAAAATGAAGTTGAAAGTAACATGTTGCAAAATGACAAGAATAACAATACACACTAACATGCATTAAAAAAAGCTGACAACATGCATGTAATAATAACATGCATGTATATAATGTAATAATATTAACATGCATTAAAACTAGTAAAATGCAGAAACTATTAAAAAACAAAAACAATAAGAAGAAAAATAAATTAAAACAATAAGTGAACAATTGAGTACAATTGGAATAAAATAAAAACAATAAATAAAAATAATAATAAAATAAATACTTATCAATGCATGCTATCTTTTAAAGTCTTTTTTTTTTTTTTACCCCTACGAAGATGACTTAAACCTGGCTCAAATTTTTTAATTTTTTTATCTTCTTTTCTCCATTGATAATGATGACTCAAAGAAATTAAAATAAAAAATAAATAAAAAAGTCATGAAATTAGATGACTTAAATACACATACCAATGAAAGTCTGATTGGGTCCTTGGACAACCGAATTAAAAAAAAAAATTTAGATCCCAAACTATTCATTGCTAAATAGATTCAAATCACGACCTCGAAGCACCAATCCTCAATATATGACCACCCGAGCACCACATGCCTGGTAGGCATGACGCCCCAAAATAGGTATACATCACCTATTACGAGTTGTCAATACATGATACGAAACAACTACAACTTTATTATTACAACAAGAAAAGCGTGAGTTTGAATACAAATATTATCTTCTGTATAATATCTATACTCAAATAAATCCTCATCACATTTATTGATACATTATTTTACAAAATGGTGAGGACTACTAAACAATCCTTTCTAAAACCTTCATTCCATACCCCGACTGCGTACTCGCTATATTCTCGCCTCACGAGAAAAAAATGGAACAAAAAGGAAAAGGGTGAGCTCAACTAGCTTTCAAGAAAGAATATTATGACTAAGATAATATACAACAAATTACCAAGTAGTCTTCAACAGGAAAAATCTAATAGAATACAATAGACAACAAATTTTAAATCAATATTCGCAATGAAATAATAATTCATTAGAAGAGTTAAGTAGAAATGCAAACTACTATCTTCTATGTATGAATTTAAAAAGTTCATCGTCTATCTTTTATCCCCAGAACATCAATCAATATACATCCGGAATCAAATATTCATCTTTGACTCATGTGCCAAAGATATTCATCGATTAATCATGTTCATTTAAACACCGCTCATCTTTTGCACTACGGGCCAAAGATATTCTTCAAAATCATTCATCTTTTGCACTACAGCCAAAGATATTCTTAAGAAATCATTCATCTTTACACTACTGTGCCGAAAGATAATCCATAATATCATCATTTAAGGCCGAGGATGATGAAAATATTTTTTTTTAAAGAAACGAATCCAAAGAAACAAAATGACAAGGATTAAGGATTAAGGATTAGTACTTGGTTTTATCCACGTCCAAAATACCTCAAAAATAATCATAGTGGTGTAAAATTCAAGAATGATCAAAACATGGATACAATCGAGTTAGTATCCGAATAGATGTTTTAGACGAAAAGAAGAAATTTTATTTTTCTATGAATGAATACCGTGAGTATCGTGAATAGTGCATAGATATCGTGAATAGTCTTAGATATCGTGAATAATAACTCAGACACCAAAAGATAGAAATTCCACAAAAAACATCTTCACGCTTAAATGAATAGTACTTTGAATAAGAATCGTGAATAAGAACTCATGAATAGTAACTTCGTGAATAGTAACTCATGAATAAGTAACCCGACATGAAAAAGTTCCAAATTTGATAAAAGTTCCAACCAATATTTCAAAGATAATGATATTGAAGAAATAATATCATTTGAGAAAAAAATAACATCCCTTACCTCGAAAGATCAATCTTACAAATTGAAACAGGATATAAAGGCTATGACTTGGACTTGCACCGATAGCAATACTCAAAGTATACTCAAAATACTCACAAGAATACGCTCGATAATATAGAGAGAGAAAACTTCAGTTTCTGGTGTGATTTTCAATTCTAACCTAAGCACCCTATTTATAGGAAATTGCTTAGAACGCCAAAGCAGAAAATTTAATAAAATAATAATATAATTAAACAAATTCAAGCCCACCTTAGACCAACTGAATTCAGCACATTTATATCACACGTGGGATTGCAAAAACGTTTTCTTAAATAAAACAATTAAAACTTCCAAAAATCAATTATTTCGGAGCTTCGAAACTTCAATAATTCATAATAAATAGCCCTTTCATCAGAAAATTCGAATCTTGCGAGTTTTTATAGGAATTTCAATTCTCTACAACTTTGCAGAAGAAAGATTTTCCAAATTCCAAATAGAAATTGACCAAAAATCCACAAACAGAGCGATTTTACACGTGTTATAATCAAATTTCACCAATAAATGGGGTCCACCGACATGTTTAACATGTTTTAAACATTTATTGCAACAAAATACTCTTCCTCCTCGTATACTCATATATCCCAAATTCGTTGTAAAAATATCAACGTTAATATATTATTAAAATAATATATTTAAATGAATTATTTTATCGAAAAAAAGATAAAATAATAATTTTCAACAATTGTCATTTTAAAATTTTCTCCATCTATATCCACATAAAATCAATATTTTCCTCATCATATAAATCAATAATTAATTATTCACAAATAATATTACGAGAATCACAATATTGATGACGAGGCGGTTCCTGGAAGAGGGGCTTTCCAATAAGAATTTCTTCTTACTCTTGGCGCCATGAATTAGGTGACCAAACCTCTCCTTAGACAGAACTTTCTAGACATTGCCAACAATGTTATCTAATAATATTATTCAGATATAATATGAATTATTGCTTCGATAATGAAAAATACCGTGTAATGACAATTATTGAAACAACAATGAATATAAAATATCAACGCAGTAATTATTAACTCAATAAAATACTTGAAAGCGGTAATTATCAGTAACCATTATTGAGTAGTGCCTTCTTACGTAAGAATCAATAATTGGTGCAATCTGGTGGTATTACTTGTTCAACAACGCCAGATTAGTAGTGTGTTTTAACCACCGGGTATTCCAACAATGATAATTGTGAATAACAACTTCTGCTTATTTTAAAAACAACTTATATTTGTCGTTTTCTTCATCCAATCGCTTTTCAGTTATGGGGCCCACACATGGTCATTTGGCTTGTAAATTTAATATTCCCAAGATGTCTGAATAATATTCCACGACCAAACGAATATTCCCCGACGATAATGAATATTTTATAACCACTTGCTTATTTTGAAATATTTGCGTATTTAACCCTTAACTATCCACATTAATCAAATCAACCCTTACTATTTCAAAATAATAAATAAAGGAAATTCCTTTTATTTAAAAAATTTCGGTCTTACAACCTCCCTCCTTATGAAATTTCGTCCTCGAAATTGACATACGTTACACAGTGTTTGAAAAGGTGAGGATACCTCGCTTTCATTTCGCTTCCAATTCCTGTGTCATTTCCTCTATAGCATGATTCCTCCACAAAACTTTAACTTGTGGTATGACCTTTCTTGGCGTAGGACGTGCTCCTTCCTATCCAAGATCTTGTGCAGTACCTCCTCATCGTTAAGTCTTCTATTATCTCGTCCGGCTTCTAACTTCAATAACGTGGTTGGGTCTTTCACATATTTACGAATCTATGATATATGAAACACATTATGAACACGAGACATACTTTCGAGTAAACGCAAGTCTATAGGCTACATTTCCTACTTGGTCAAGTATTTGAAATGGACCAATAAATCGTGGATTGAGCTTTCCTCTCTTCCCAAATCTTGTAACTCCCTTCCATGGAGCAACTCGCAACAATACATGATCCCCACATTAAATACCACGTCCCTTTCGATGAAGATCCGCGATAACTCTTTTGTCGATCTTGTGCCGCTTTGTATCGTTGTCGAATCATTTGGATCTTTTCGGTGATCAATACGTATTAACTTTCGGGTCCCAACAATGTTGCTTCACCCACCTCATCCCAACATATTGGAGAACGATATTTTCGTCCATATAATGCTTCAATGGAGCCACACCTATACTTGCTGATAACGTTGTTGTTGTAGGAGAATTCCACCAATGGTAAATACTTATCCCAACTACCCTTGAAGTCTAGGACACGAGTCTTAATAAATCTTCAAGAGTTTGAATAGTCCTCTCTCGATTGTCCGTCCGTTTGGGGATGGTATCTTAACTAAATCGCAAATCTGCGCCCATAGCTTTTTGCAAGCTAACCCAAAATCTTGAAGTGAATCTTGGGCCACGATCCGAAACTATGGATACAGTATGCCATGCAACCTCACAATCTCATTCACGTCATATACTAGCAAGACGTTCAAGGAATAAGTCTCCGTGATCGGCAAGAAATGAGCGACTTGGTTAATCTATCAACAATAACCCAAATAGCATTGATGCCTTGAAAAACCGTAGGAAGACCCGTAATTGAAATCCATGGTAATGTGTTCCCACTTCCATTCAAAATCTCAAGTGGTTGCAACGGACCCTTAGGTACAAGATGCTCGCCTTTTACACACCGGGCAAGTTAAACACATCGAGATAAACTTTGCAATCTCTCTTCATATTGTTCCACCAAAATGTATGTCAAGATCACGATACATTTTAGTACTTCTAGGATGGATTGCAAATGGCGTGTTGTGTGCCTCCATCATAATCTTGTACTTCAAATCGAGTCGTTAGGAACACAAAGTCTAGAGTGGACTCAAGTATTCCTTCTTCATCAATTCTCGCTTAGGAATAGCTCCTTCAGCACTTTCTTCTTCATATGCATCACCCGGATTCGATGGCTTGAAGCGACCTTAACTTTTCTATTAAAGTTGGCTCTGTCATTATACTTGACATCATCGCACTCGCGTTCCGATATGATCTTCTACTCAATCGTCGGCTTCTACCACGTTTGCTTTACGGGATGGTATTGAATAGTGTGGTCGTAGTCTTTCAATAGCTTCGAGCCAACGTCATTGCCGCGTGTTGAGTTCTTTTTGAGTGAAGAAATATTTAAGGCTTTTATGGTCCGAATATATCTCCACTTTCTCCCCATATAGATAGTGCCTCCATATTTTTAAGCGGCAAAACGATCACCGCTAACTCTAGATCATGAGTAGGATAATTCCTCTCATACTCTTTTAAGTTGTCATGAGAGGCATAAAGCTATGACTTTCCCACGTTGTATGAGAACACATCCTAACCCTTTGCACAAAGCATCATTGTAGATAACAAATCCATCCGAACGGATGGTATTGTTAGAATAGGTGCTTAAAATAAGTCTCCTTTAAGCTCTTGGAAACTTTTCTCGCATTCTTTCGCTCCAACGAATTTTGTATCTTTCCGAGGTTAGGCGAGTTAATGGAGTAGCGATTCGAGAAAACCCTTCCACGAATCTCCGATAATAACCAAATAAGCCCAAAAAGCTACGTGCTTGATCACCGACTTGGTTGCTCTAACTTTGTATTGCTTCAATCTTCACGGATCGGCAGATACTCCATGTTTCGACACCACGTGCCCAAGGAATGCTACTTCCTCGAGCCGAACTCGCATTTCTTCAATTTGGCATATAGTTGGTTTTCGGGAAGCCTTTGGAGTACCGACTTCAAATGGTGCTCATGATCTTCACGACTTTTGGAATATATAAGGATGTCATCAATAAAGACAACAACAAACCGATCCAAATATTCCTTGAATACTCGGTTCATCATATCCATGAAAGCCGCGAGGAGCATTAGTTAGTCCGAAAGACATGACTAAGAATTCATAATGCCCATACCAGTTCTCAAGCGGTCTTTGGAATATCCTCGATTCTAATCTTGGTGATGATATCCGAGCGAATCGAAGATCGATTTTTGAAAAGAATTGTGCCCCTTGCAGAATCGGTCAAACAAGTCATCAATACGAGGTAGAGGATACCTATTCTTGATGGTGACATGGTTCAATTCCCGATAGTCAATACAAAATCGCATACTCCGTCTTTCTTCTTTACAAATAAAAGCAGGAGCACCCCAAGGAGATGTACTAGATTTAATGAAAACCAATGTCCAACAATTCACGTAGTTGGACCTTTAACTCTGAAGTTCAATATGAGCCATTCGATATGGGGTTTTAGAAATGGGCTTTGTACTCGGGTTCAAGATCAATAAAGAATTCAACTTCACGTTACGGGGTAGGCAGGAAGTTCTTCTAGAAATCGTCGGAAAGTCGATATAACAACGGGAATATTATTCAAATTTGGCGTGTCTTTATTCAAATCCATAACATGGGCTAAGAAAGCTTGACATCCGTTTTATAATAAACGAATAGCTTTATGATTAGATATGACGATGATCGATTTTAATGGTTTAGTTGCTTGAATTAATCTGCAACAAGTTTGCTTAGGAATATGAAAATTAACAACCTTACGAAAACAATCAATTTTGGCATGATGAGTAGTTAAACAATCAATCCCTAAAATCACATCAAAAGCAAGTATCTTTAAAGAGATAAGGTCAACGGTAAGGTAATGGTGCCAACTTGAATCAAACAAGATTTATAAACGATGGATGTGATGAAAGTTTCTCTCCAACGGAGTTTCCACAGATAGGTCAAAGTCTAATTTCTTGAGTCAAGTTTAAGCGTTGAGCACATGCAGAGAGATAAATGAATGGGTATACCGGTGTCAAGTAAGGTATAAACTTCGCAAGAATTTATAAATAGCTTACCGTGATCACCTCGTTTGGGTTCCTCGCATTATGACCAATCCACAACAAACGCTCTTCCGGAATCGTTGACTTTGACTTTTACGGGACGATCTTTTGAGTCACCGTCCCCATTGAACTAGGTTTCCGCCACTGCATAATCTCGAAGCGATATGTCCTTCCTTTCCACAATTATAGCATACCTTGAATTGTTGTGGGCGATTTGGTGATATGTCCCTCTTTCCGCATTTATAGCATATGACCGGTGGTCGTTCTCCTCCCTTAGAACCGATTCTTTGCACTATCATCTTCACATGGTCGTTGTTAAATCTCCTCTTTTAAAATCTCCTCCCGACTCGCTTCTTCTATTTTCATGGCCGTGATTACCACCGGAGTGGTTACCATTTCTGTCCCGTCTGTTTCTTTCTCCGCAGTTATCATTATTACATTGATCGCTATCCACGATCACGATCCTGGTTTGTGGTCCCTCGGTTCTGCCGTACTCGTTATCTCGCTCTAATAATTGAGCCTCACTTTACAACATCTCGAATAAAGAGAAAATTTATGAAAATGAGATCTTGACGTATCTTAAGGGTTTCAAACCTCTAAGAAACATCCGCGTCATCGTTCCTCATTCTCCACCAAATGAGGTGCAAAGCTCGATAACTCTATGCAAACTTTGCCTCGTCTTGAGACACCGTCATGTTGTTTTGTTCCAATCGATGAACTCCACTTCCTTCATCACGAACACTTTCGGAAAGTATTTGTCATTAAATAACTTCAAACGTCTCCCAAGACATGCTTTGAGTCTTACTTTGGATGGACGCTTCACGCACTCCCACCGATGATCCGCCTTTCGCCACTTAACATAAAGGTGGCGAATGGAACCTTCGTTCTCCGCATCCCAAGACATCGAATATCTTGGTAATTTGTTTGACCCGTGTTTCCGCCATGATCGGATCTGGCTTTCCCTTAAATTCGGTGGTCCCAACTCTTTGAATCTGCTTGCATTTGTGACAACCCGTGAATTGCTATCATTTCCTCCTCATATTTTGAACACGAGTTTCCACTCGTCGATTTTGCATGAATCGCAAAAACTTCTAAACATCCCTCGTTCATCATCTCACCAATGGTGTTGTTCACGGAGGAACATTGCCACGACTGTTGCTTCTCCTCGTTG
This sequence comes from Panax quinquefolius, assembly GCA_020205615.1. Classification (NCBI taxonomy): domain Eukaryota; kingdom Viridiplantae; phylum Streptophyta; class Magnoliopsida; order Apiales; family Araliaceae; genus Panax; species Panax quinquefolius. The sequence continues at coordinate 14,413,302 of CM035173.1, read as the reverse complement.
GTGAGTCTGACAGCATCTCCACGGTCTCATTTCCATTGTTAATATTCTCGATCGACATTCTCAAATCTTGTCATAAAACAAGGGTTAATTAAGGAAATCAATATATCACATAATATCCCTATATATTGACCAACTAACAAATAAGCTTAGGTAGGACACACTAGCGAAGGATTTACTCGTTTCTCCCCTCTAGTTCTTTTCCCGATCTCCGCCAGAGATCATATCCTAAGCTCGATACCAACCGTGGCGCCCCCAAAATAGGTATACATCACCTATTCCGAGTTGTCAATACATGGTATGTAAACAACTACAACTTTATTATTACAACAAGAAAGCTGTGAGTTTGAATACAAATATTATCTTCTGACAATATCTATACTCAAATAAATCCTCATCACATTTATTGATACATTATTTTACAAAAATGGTGAGGACTACTAAACAATCCTTTCTAAAACCTTCATTCCATACCCCACTGTACTCGCTTATATTCTCGCCTCCCGAGAAAAATGGAACAAAAAGGAAAAGGGTGAGCTCAACTAGCTCGATAAAGAATATTATGACTAAGATAATATACAACAAATTACCGTTAGTCTTCAACAGGGAAAAATCTAATAGAATCTGATAGACAACAAATTTTAAATCAATATTCGCAATGAAATAATAATTCATTAGAAGAGTTAAGTAGAGAATGCAAACTACTATCTTCTATGTATGAATTTAAAAGTTCATCGTCTATCTTTTATCCTGTAACATCAATCAATATACATCCGAATCAAATATTCATCTTTTACTACTGAGCCAAAGATATTCATCATTAGTCATGTTCATTTAAACACCGCTCATCTTTGCACTACGGGCCAAAGATATTCTTCAGAAATCATTCATCTTTGCACTACGGGCCAAAGATATTCTTAAGAAATCATTCATCTTTGCACTACCTTCGCCAAAGATAATCCATAATATCATCATTTAAGACCGAGGATGATGAAAATATTTTTTTTTTTTAAAGAAACGAATCCAGTGAAACAAAATGACAAGGATTAAGGATTAAGGATTCGTACTTGGTTTTATCCACGTCCAAAAATACCTCAAAAATAATCATAGTGGTGTAAAATTCAAGAATGATCAAAACATGGATACAATCGAGTTAGTATCCGAATAGATGTTTTGAACGAAAAGAAGAAATTTTATTTTTCTATTGAATGGTACCGTATATGTGAATAGTCTTGTGTATCGTGAATAGTCTTAGTATCGTGAATAGTAACTCAAACACCAAAATATAGAAATTCCACAAAAACATCTTCACGCTTACATGAATAGTACTTTCGTGAATAAGAACTTTCGTGAATAAGAACTCATGAATAAGAAACTTCGTGAATAAGAACTCATGAATAGTAACCCGACATGAAAAAGTTCCAAATTTGATAAAAAGTTCCAACCAATATTTCAAAGATAATGATATTGAAGAAATAATATCATTTGAGAAGAAAATAACATCCACTTACCTCGAAAGATCGGTCTTTCTAAATTTGAAACACCGGATATAAAGCTATGACTTGGACTTGCAGACCGTATAGCAATACTCAAAGTATACTCAAAATACTCACAAGAATAAACTCGATAATATAGAGAGAAAAACTTGAGCTTCGGTGTGATTTTCAATTCTAACCTAAGCACCTATTTATAGGAAATTGCTTAGAAACGCCAAAAGCGAAAAATTTAATAAAATAATAATATAATTAAACAAATTCAAGCCCACCTTAGACCAACTGAATTCAGCACATTTATATCACATGTGGGATTGCAAAAACGTTTTCTTAAATAAAACAATTAAAACTTCCAAAATCAATTATTTGAACTTGAAACTTCAATAATTCATAATAAATAGCCCTTTCATCAGAAAATTCGAATCTCGTGAGTTTTATAGGAATTTCAATTCTCTACAACTTTGCGAAGAAAGTTTTTCCAAATTCCAAATAGAAATTGACCAAAATCCACAAACGGGCGATTTTACAGGCTATAATCAAATTTCAGTCAATAAATGGGGTCCACCGACATGTTTAACATGTTTTAAACATTTATTGCAACAAAAATACTCTTCCTCCTCGTATACTCATATATCCCACATTCGTTGTAAAAATATCACCGTTAATATATTATTAAAATAATATATTTAAATGAATTATTTTATCAGAAAAAGATAAAATAATAATTTTCAACAATTGTCATTTTAAAAATTTTCTCCATCTATATCCACATAAAATCAATATTTTCCTCATCATATAAATCAATAATTAATTGTTCACAAATAATATTACTGAGAATCACAATATTGACAACCGTGCGCTTCCGGAAAGATGGGGCTTTCCAATAAGAATTTCTTCTTCTTGGCCAGCAATTAGGTGACCAAACCTCTCCTTGAATGTAACTTTCTAGACATTGCCAACAATGTTATCTAATAATATTATTCGAGATAATATGAATTATTGCTTCGATAATGAAAAATCGTAGTAATGACAATTATTGAAACAACAATAATATAAAATATCAACGCAGACAATTATTAACTCAATAAAATCTTTGAACGATAATTATCGTAACCATTATTGAGTAGTGCCTTCTTCTTACGTAAGAATCAATAATTGGTGCAATACTGGTGTACTGCTTCTTTATTCAACAATGGCGTATTAGTGTGTTTTAACCACCGGGTATTCCAACAATGATAATCTGTGAATAACTACGCCTGTTATTTAAAAACAACTTATATTTGTCGTTTTTCTTCATCCAATCGCTTTTTCCGTTATGGGGCCCACACATGGTCATGCTAAATGCGAATATTCCCCGGCGATCATTTAATATTCCACGACCAAACGAATATTCCCAAGCGATAATGAATATTTTATAACCATTTGCTTATTTTGAAATATTTGCGTATTTAACCCTTAACTATCCACATTAATCAAATCAACCCTTACTATTTCAAAATAATAAATAAAGGAAATTCTTTTTTATTTAAAAATTTTAGGGGTCTTACACTAACCGCTAATTTCTACCAAGGATATATCTTTATAGTAAAACTTCACCATCCCCAAAATCTATTAATTGGATTTGTTAAAATAAAATAAGTTAATATCTATATTTATTATTATCCCTTTAATATTTTTTTTTCTTATTTTTGTAAAAATATGTCCAATTAGTCTAATTAATATATTAAAAATAAATATCATTCTTTAATAAAATATAAAGTGATCATTATAAATCTTGCATTATTTTGTTGTTATTATCTGAAAATAATAACAACAATGTAAACTATTAAAAAATGAACAAATGGAATATCTTTCAATAAATAACAATAACAAATACTTATACAATATCTTACATTAAAATCTTGATTATCTTGTAATATAATAAATGGAATCCAAAGGTTCGACTTGTTTGAAGTTTTCATGCATTAAAATCTTCCGAAATACTCCTTCTATACTCTCTGTTATTTTTAGTTTGATCTAGCTTGGCAAGTGAACTTCAGTTTGAACAACATGTGTTCTCAATAGACGTTTAAATAAGCTCATGCAAGTCCGGTACATGAATTATTTTAGGACCAAATTCAAACATTAATGCTGTTATGGGTCACAACTTTTTAGTTTACCGAGCTTGCAGGTGTTCTTTCCCGAGGCGATGTGGCAGAAAAAGTAGTCAACATGGCAGAAAAAGTACTTATCAATGCATGCTTTATCTTTGAAAGTTTTCTTTTTCTTTTTTTTTTCCTACGAATCTGCTTAAACCGGCTTGCATTTGATTCTTTCCGAGGCGATGTGGCGTAAAAAGTAGTCGACATGGCGGAAAAGAACTTATCAATGCATCTTTATCTTTGCAAAGTTTTTTTTTTTTTTTCCAGAAGATGCCTTAAAAACTTGGTTTTTAATTTTTTTTTTCTTTTCTCCATTGTATAATGATGACTCAAAGAAATTAAAATAAAAAAATATAAGACCTTACTAGAGACAAATTTGACTGTCACCGACAATTTGAATAAAAAAAATCGATATCCCAACTAGTAAATTCTTTGATGATTCGAACTCGCGACCTCATGCACCAATCCTCATTATATTATGACCACCGGAAAGAGCACCACGGCCTAAATTTGTTTTAATTTACCTTGGATTTGTATATTTCTTAAAATACATTTCCCCCCAATTAAATTTCTTAATATTTTATTATAATTATTCGATTATTATTATTATTATATTATTATTATTACGAATTGAGTATAAAGCCGTTCCATATTGTACCGGCTTATGTACTTTTTTATTAGTTTATTACCATTATTATTATTATTATAAAGCTGTATCGGCTGGTCTTTTTATCTTTAAATATTATCTAGGAAGCTACTATTTTCTCAAGTTATCTTCTTCTCCATGAACCCAAATTTGTTCTCTGATATTATTTTCTCTTTTCACCTCTACTCATAATTTGTTTCATCTGGTTGCCCACTTTCACTTCAGAAAATCAAGTTGAAGTTCTGATCGAGCAAAATTCATCACTATTATTCACAAGTAAGTTTTTCAAAATGTCATATAATACATCTGAATTTGTCAGTGAAGTCGAAAGTAATATATCTGATATTGTTTCGTACGTTGGTCAATTATTTTGTACGTTGGAAGAGGTTGAATATTTTTATAGATCATATGCTCGCAAAAATGGATTTGAGATTAGAATTGCAACTAGTCATAAATATGCTAATACAAATGATATCAGATCTAGGCAGTATGTATGTAAGAAAGCCGGTACACCAATTGTTGGCAAGAGTTTACCTGATGATGAAGATAGTAGTAATAAAATAACTAGATAGAGAGACTTGATAGGACGAACAATGTGCAAAGCTAGAATATATGTTGTTCACAATAAGAAAGAGGACAATTGGCGTATATCTACTATTGAATTAGAGCACAATCATCACTTAGTGACCCCCACCAAAGTAGATTTGAAATATTACTCCTGTTGCAAGAAATTTAATTGACACTTTAAATAAGTCCGGTATTGGTCCTAGTAAGATGATGAATGTTTTGAGCACAATGGGAGGTGGGTTGCAAAATGTTCCTTTCTCTCGCTAATGTTGACAATGTGGTGCGAGATTTAAGGCGTGATTCTGCAGATAAAAATGATGCAATAGTCTTTGTCGAATCATTTGAACAAACTTGCATCCGGAAGTGCCGCAAAATTTTTTTTTCGAGTGAAACACGGTGAAAACAACCGCATAGCTTGTATTTTGTGGGTTGGCCTTGATCAAGGTTTATATATCAACGGTTCGAAACGTTGTGACATTTGATAATACATCTGGGACAAATAAGTATGGCGTCCGTTTGTTCCATTCACGGGGTCAACCACCATTATCGATCTATATTGTTTGGATTTGCCTTTATTTTAGATGAGGCAGAGGACACTTTTTGTTTGGGTATTACAGACATGGCTTGAAGCCATGGACTACAAGGCACCTACAACCATCATCACCGATCAAGACAGAGCCATGAGTAATGTTATTGCTACTGGTACTTCCAACTAGTTATCATTTATTGTGTTCTTGGCATATTAGCAATAAATTTCTGAAAAATTGCATCATGTTTATTATGAGCACCCATCGTTCAAAAATGATTTTAACAATCGTGTGTATAACTCATTGTCCATCGAGGAATTTGAAGAGCGTTGGCATATTACGATAAGTTCCTATGAATTGTATACTAATGAATGGCTTGGAAGTTTGTATGATGTACGTGAAATGGATTCCAGCAAGATATCTGAGATATTTTGCATGGGAATGACTACCACAGGAAGAAGCGAGAGCATGAATGCCTTTTTGATGAGTATGTTAATGCATCAACAATTATGCTATGTTTTTGTCTTCTTGATCAAAAGGTCATAGAAAGACAGGTTTATCGAGGAGAGGAAGGCCGACTACATAACAAAACATCGTAAAAGGATTATGGTACTTTTGGTTCATCTTTAGAAGTTCATCTTTGCCGAAGTGTACACAAAAAGAGATGTTTAGGCGATTCCAACGTCGATTAAATCGATTCCATGAAATACAATGTTAAATAAACTTAGTGAGTTGTGTGTCACCGATATTAAGGTTTATGCGTATGTATATAATGCGGATCTGTTGAAAGTGGTGGAAGATATAAAGAAGTTGTCAACAATCGACAACTAGGATCGATAACATGTAAGCGCCAAATGTTTTCTCACTCGGTGAATTATGCGAGACACATCTTGAGATATTTCATAGCAAAGAGTATTTCACAAATACCGGCCAGGCATGATCCTTCCTTCATCGGACAACAAGAGACGCGAACAAAAGCGATGGTGAAGACTTACTCTTTAACTCCACATCTGCGACTTGAACAAAATCAAGCAATGCGCTATATAATCATTTGATGGGTGATTACCGAGAGTTAAGCGAGCAAGCGGCTTGCTTTCGATCCGAGAGTTACAAAACTGTTCTTAAACCCGAACGCACGAGGAAAAGAGTTGGTTGACCAAAGATGATCCGGATGAGAATATTATTTGCTCGGCGGATGGCGACATTGATTGCAGAGATCCAAATCATGATATGGGATACGATAATGATGATGAAGATGCAGAGGTGGAAGAAGAAGAAGAGTTTTTGCCGCCTAATATTTCTCAAACAAAGGGCCGCAAAAAAACAATCTAGATTCAAGAGTGCACTCGAGAAAATCATTCCTTCTAAGACTCATCGAAAATGTGCAATTTGTGGCTTTGAAACCGAAACCACGATAAAGCGAAATCACTATCGAGTGCTAGGGGATTCTGAGCGAAAAAATAGGCGTCGGTTGTATTAATCATTCTATGTTTTTTTATTTTATGAAAATGAACATGTAATATGTATTATTCCTCTTAATGTTATGCGCGGTTACTAGTATTGGTATAATCACATTTCTAATATTGATAATCACATTATTATTATTATAATAATACTTCACTACTTTTATAAATTCGATAAGTAAATTAATTTCCTAAAATGACTTGAAAAATTATCATCATTACTTATTAGACTAATTGAACTAGTTTTATTAATAATAAAATCATTTCTTAATAATAAAATCATTGCTTAATATATAAAATCATTACTAATAATCATTGCTTAATAATAAAATTATTAATACTAATAATACAAGATTTATAATGATCATTATTTATATTTTATTAAAGAATGATATTTATTTTAATATATTAATAATCTTTTATTGATATTATTACAAAGATAAGAAAACATATTAAAGGGGATAATAATAAATATAGATATTAACTTATTTCTATTTAGAAAAATCCAATTAATAATATAAATTTATTAATAATAATAAATCGTAATATAATAGTAATGCAAGAATATAGGTTTTGGGGGATGGTGAAGTTTTTCTATAAGGATATATCCCTCGTTGAACTTAGCAGCTAGGCCCGTGGTGCTTGGGTGGTCATATAATGACGAGGTATTGGTGCGTGAGGTCATGAGTTCGAATCATTCAAATATTCTTAGTTGGTATATCGAATTTTTTTTTCCTTAGTAGTATAAATATAATTTATCTGGTCTTCTTTTTTTATTATTTTATTTTATTTTAATTTCTTTGAGTCATAACATATAATGGAGAAATGAAGAAAAAAATAAATAAAAAGATAAATTTGGTACAAGCTCTACCGTAGGAAATAAAAAAAAAAAAGTATTAATTAAGATAAATTATCTTACTAGAAAATAATAAAAAAAAAAGTATTAAAAGCTAAGTCTGAAGCTCTACCTACTTAAATAAAAAAAAAGTATTAAGTAATAAGATAAAGCTCTCACTCTATAGAATTATTTAATAATAAACATTCACTTTTTATAACTATCTTGACAAGTTAATATTCACTTAATAAAATAGAAATAGAATGCAGGTAAAATAATTAGGCACAACAACTTTGTGCGGTTTATCAAATAGAAAATTTAATCGACCATCTATTCAATTTATCAACGGTCCAAAAAGGGGTGTTACAGATAAGACTCATAAAGAACCTGTTGCTATGAAAGAGGGTCCTATATATATATATATATATATATATATATATATATGTCAAAAATATATATATGTACGCTAGCTACGATTCGTTTTTATTATTTTTGCATTAGATCGATAAACCTCTTTAAAAGGAACAAATACATCCTTAATTAGTACTGGTACTTGTAATTTAGGTTATACCAAGTATATTGAATTGATGGGTTAGGTGTCATAATTTTTTATGCCGACGTACGGCTGACCTAGAAAAATGAAAAAAGAGATTTGATGATGCCTTAATTGGACAATATATATATATATATATATATATATATATATATATAGGGGAAGCGATTCATAGCATCTATATGCTATGGGATAAAAAGTGACATATAGACTCTAAACCACACGTTTTATTGACGAATGACTGCAATCAGATTTGGGCTTACACCATCCGCTAGTAATTCTAGTGGACGTAATTAGTATAAATGCTGGACACTTTAGCCCCTCCAGTTTACCCTCCAAGAGACTAAAATAGACCAGATATGCTGTAAGACCCCAATTTTTTTTAATAAAGATGATTTTTTTATAAATATCATTTTTGAATATTATGGAATGAATTTGATATAATGTTATAGTTGTTGGTAATATTTATAAATTTTGCTAAGTATGCAAGTTGTTATAAAATATTCGATTGGTGGGGAATATTCTTTTTTTTCGGGAATATTCGTGCAACAACCTGATCATTGGTGGACCCCATTAATAGAATTATTGTCGGATTGAAAAACGACAAAAATATTTTATAAATAACGGCGGAGATGTTATTGTTAAAAGCGTTGAACTACACGGTAGTAAAAATACGATGTCTGGCGTGGTTGCATAGTAGGACACGGTATTGATTATTGATGCTTTACGTGAGAAGTCACTCATTTATACTCAATTATTACTACGATGAATTGCTTTGCATCATATCTCTCATATTATTGATTCGATTATTGTCACAGTATCATCTGCATTATATGTTATATTATTAAATCAATAATTGAGACGACAAAGTTATTCCTATTATTAAATTATAATATTTACAATGTCTAGAAGTTCTGTTAAGGAGAGGTTTTGTCACCTAATTGCGCTCCAATAGGGAGAAATCCTTATTGAAAAGCCCCCTCTTTCCTGGGAACAACCTGGTTGTTAAATATTGTGAGTTATAATATTAATGATGAATAAGTTCGTGTTGATTAAAGATGAATTTGATAGTTTCATTGTGTTGGGATTATTTATGTTAGTAGAAATCGACATCTATTCCGATGATAATTGATGTCTGGAGGTTATATTATTCAATCGGGTATTCGGAGAACTTTTTGTGTCAGAGTACTATTCACGAGTTACTATTCACCCGATTACTATTCACTCTAGTATTGTGCATTCGGGTATTTGGGTACAATATTATTCCATGAGGAGATGTGCTAATTTTTCAAACCGTTGGTTGAAGTTATAATAGTGAATCAATATGGATCGCTGGTTTAAAGTTTTAATAGTAAATCAGTATGGACCGTTGCTTTAAGTTTTAATAGTAAATCAATCAACCGTCTGCTTTAAAAGTAAATCAATCTGGACCGTTCATGAATTAGTTACTTATTCAATCCATTCTTCTATAAATAGAAGTTCATTCCTTCATTATTTTTTACTGAATTCACTTTGAAACTCTGAGAGAGAAATTATAGAGAGAAAGAAGAAGAGTATTACCGCTACTTCACTACTTGATATCCGATGTCTTTTACTGTAAGGGTGTTATTCTTTCTTATTCATGAAGAGAACTTCTATTATTCCATTCTTTATTATTACATTGGAATAACTTTTGTATCTGTGACATACCTATACTTGGTGAAATCCTTATGTTATTTCATTCTTTATTATTACATTGGAATATCACATGCATGCGTTTCTGGCGGACACAATTAAAATCTTTATTATTACTGTTGGAATAACTTTGTATCTGTGGACTCCCTATACTTGGTGAAATCCTTATGTTATTCCATTCTTTATTATTACATTGGAATATCACATGCATGCGTTTTACAGGACTGGTTAGTATTTATTATTACATTGGAATAACTTTGCTTTGTGTTTTCTACCACATGCACTGGTGATTTCTTTTGTTATTCCATTCCTTATTATACTCGGTTGGTTAAAGTTTTGACTTACATACTCCATGAAATTAGTGAAATATCATTGATATTTAAGCTTCGTCAAGTATCTTTTCATGGAAATATTCTTACGAGCATTCTTGAATTTTACTCTACAAAGAAGTATCATGTTGACAATTTGGGCGTTATTAGTTCTGGATAAACTAATTCTTGAACTTATTTTATTGAATTCTATATCATTGTCATCATCCTCATGTTTATATTTTTTAAAGTCATCTACGTGGCTGTAGTGCGTAGATGGACTTGGTATGATTATGACCGAGGATTATTGGTATAATCATGGTAATGTTATAAATGATGTGGTAAAAGTCTTCATTGGCCGTGAGTGCATTGATGGGCCGATTGTTGGCATGATCATGACCATTGATGAATACATGAATATCCTTGGCCCATAGTCATGGATAATTTGTGGTCGTGACCACAATGAATATCCTTAAGCCGTAGTGCGAGGATGATATGGATTATTTATTAAGTTGAGTCTCAACGATAAAAGTGATGAAAAACTTTTAAATCATAAAAGATAGTAGATTTTATTCTCTACTTGACTCTTTTAATGGATTGCTTATTCATTGCGATTAAACTTGTTGTACATTGTATTTTATCGGTTTAACATTGTTGAAGGCTAATGATAATTTATCTGCATTATCTTAGTCATAATATTTCTTCTTGGGCTAGTTGAGCTCACCCTTTCTTTCACTTTATTCTCTTGAGGAAATGAGAACATAGCGAGGGACTAGTCGGGGAGCGGAGTGATGGTCCATATGATAGTATTAGTAGTCCTCACTATTCTGTTAAATAGTGTGACAATAAATATAATGAGGACTTATTCTGAGAGTGGATATTGTCTAGATGACAATATTTGTATTAAAACTCACAGCTTTCTTGTTGTATATTAAAGATTGTATTTGTATTCTGCACCATGTATCTGGCGACCCAAGATGGGTGATGTATACCTATTTTGGGGGCATCACATATGCAGTATTAACAGAGTCCGCTAGTATTACTAGCGGACGTAAAGACTTAAACTGGAGCTACAAATTCGCCGAAACTACAACACAGTAATTCACTACAATTACAACACAGACACAATAATTCACTGCAATTACAACACAGTAATTCACTATATGTAAAACACAGTTAACTATTCCAATTCAGAAAAACAAGAACTCTGTATTAACTGATACAAACTTTCAAATTCACTACAACAAGAACTCCTTTGTAATAACAGTTTCAATTCACTGCAAATACATAATTTTATTCATTCCATCAACAAGAACTCCTCTGTATTAACTGATACAATCCAAATCAAATACAACACAGCTAGCATGTGACGCCCCCAAAATAGGTACACATCACCTATTCTGAGTCGCCAAATACATGGTACAGAATACAAATACAATCTTTAATATACAACAAAAAAGTCAGTGAGTTTTAATATAAATATTGTCTTCAGACAATATCCACTCTCGAAATAAGTCCTCATTACATTTATTGTCACACTATTTAATGAAATAGTGAGGACTACTAATACTATCATCCGGACCGTCACTCCGCTTCCCGACTAGTCCCGCCACGTTCTCATTTCCCGAAGAGAATAATGAAAGAAATCGTGAGCTCAACTAGCCCAGTAAGAAATATTATGACTAAGATAATGCAGAATAAATTATCATTAGTCTTCAACAGTGTTAAACTGATAAAATACAATAGACATCAAGTTTAACTACAGCGAAATAAGCAATTCATTAAAAGAGTCAAGTAGAGAATAAAATCTACTATCTTTTATGATTTAAAAGGTTTTTCATTACTTTTATCGCTGGGACTCGGCTTAATAAATAATTCACCTCATCCCTGCACTATGGCCAAAGATATTCATAAGTATCACAACCATAAATTATCCATGCACTACGGGCCAAGGATATTCGTGTATTCATCAATGGTCATGATCATGCCAACAACTGTCCATCAATGCACTACGGGCCAATGAAGACTTTTACCACATCATTTGTAACATTACGGTCATGATTATACTGAATAATCCTTGGTCATAATCATACCATGTCCATCTATGCACTACAAGCTACAGATGACTTTTAATAAAATATAACATGAGGATGATGACAATGATATAAGAATTCAATAAAACAAGTTCAAGAATTAATTTATCCAGGAACTAATAACGTCCAAATTGTCAACATGATACTTCTTTGTAGAGTAAAATTCAAGAATGCTCGTAAGAATATTTCCATGAAAAGATCTTTAGATGAAGCCTTAAAATATCAAAGATATTCCACTAATTTCATGGAGTATAGAAGCGAAAACTTTAACCAACCGAGTATAATAAAGAATGGAATAACAAAAGAAATCACCATGCATGCGGTACTTTTGCATAGACAGGTGTTATTCCAATGAATAATAAATAACGAACCAGTCAAAGTGTAATACATGACCAAGCAGGTGATATTCAAATGTATAATAAAGAATGGAATACCAATGTAAATCACTATGCATACGGTACTTCGCATAGACAGGTTATTCTAACAGAATAATAAATAATAGAATCAGGTCCGGCGTAAAATGCACAGACAGGATATTTCAACAGAATAATAAAGACGGAACCAGGTCCGACGTAAAACGCACGGACAAGATGTTCCAACAGAATAATAAAGACGGAACCAGGTCCGGCGTAAAACGCACAAATAGGATATTCCAACAGAATAATAAAGAATGGAATAACAGCAGAAATCACCTAGTATAGGGTCGACCGCATATACAGGTTATTCCAACAGAATAATAAAGAATGGAATAACAGAAGTTCTCTTTATGAATATGAAAAAAATAATACCCCTTACCGTAAAAGAAGAGTATTCCGACTAGTAGGGCGAGAATATTCTTTAAGAAAGCTAGCACTACGCTCAAAGCTTCTTAAAACTCTAAAGAAATACGCTCAAGATTATAGAAAATAATTTCTCTGAATTTCTGGTGTGATTTCTATTCTAACTAAGCATCCTATTATATATAAATTCCTACGCACACAATCTATGATCTGAATTCAGCCATGCTTGACAACAAATAAGTCTACCAAACAAATCAAAAACGTTTTTATTATTTAAAATAATTAAAACTTCCAAAAATCAATTATTCTAGAATTTGAACATCAATAATTCATAATAAATAGCCCTTTTATCGTAAAAATTTGAATCTCTTGAGTTTTTATAGGAAATTCAATTCTCTACAACTTTGCAGAAGAAAGTTTTTCCAAATTCCAAACAGAAATTGACCGAAATACACAAGCGAAGGCGATTTTACGTTTATAATCAAATTTCGATCAATAAATGGGGTCCACCGACATGTTTAACATGTTTTAAATATTTATTGCAACAAAAATACTCTTCCTCCTCGTATACTCATATATCCCACATTCATTGTAAAAATATCACCATTATTATATTATTAAAATATAATAATACATTATCTTATCGAGAAAAAGATAAAATTTTAATTTTCAACAATTGTCACATTAAAATTTTTCTCCATCTATATCCACATAAAATCAATATTTTCCTCATCATATGAATCAATAATTAATTATTCATAAATAATATTACTGAAATCACAATATTGACAACCGAGGCAGCTCCTGTGGAAGGGGCTTTCGATAAGAATTTCTCTTGTCATATGATTAGGTGACCAAACCTCTCCTTGAATGAACTTTCTAGACATTGCCAATAATGTTATCTAATAATATTATTCGGATAATATGAATTATTACTTCGATAATAAAAATACGTGTAATGACAATTATTGAACAACAATGATATAAAATATCAACGCAAATGATTATTAAATCAATAAAATCTTTGAGCGATAATTACATAAACCATTATTGAGTAAGCCTTCTTACGTAAGAATCAATAATTGTGCAATCTGGTGTGCTTCTTGTGTTTTAACCATCGAGTATTTTAACAAGATTAATTGAGTATAACTACGCCAGTTATTTTTAACCAACTTATATTTGTCGTTTTCTTCATCCAATCGCTTTCACATGGGGCCCACACATGGTCTGCTACTGGTAAATGCGAATATTCCCCGACGATCTGAATATTCCACGACCAAACGAATATTCCCCGACAACAATGAATATTTTATAACCACTTGCTTATTTTGAAATATTTACGTATTTTACCCCTAACTATCCACATTAATCAAATCAACCCTTACTATTTCAAAATAATAAATAGAAAATTAAATTTCATTAATAATAAGTTGGGGTCTTCTGAACCTCCCTCTCTTATGAAATTTCGTCCTCGAAATTGACGTCACGTACTGGTGTTTCAAAAGGTGAGGATACCTCGCTTTCATTTCCGCTTTCCAATTCCCGTGTCATTTCTATATAGCATGATTCCTCCACAAAACTTTAACTTGTGGTATGACCTTTCTTACAGTAAGACATGCTCCTTCCGATCCAAGATCTTGACAGTACCTCCTCATACGTTAAGTCTTCTATTATCTCGTCCTGTTCTAACTCTATAACGTGATTCGGGTCTTTCACATATTTACGAAGTACAGATATGTGAAACATATTATGAACACAAGACATACTTGGAAGTAACGCAAGTCTATAGGCTACATTTCCTACTCGGTTAAGAATTTGAAATGGACCAATAAATCGTGGATTGAGCTTTCCTCTCTTCCCAAATCTTGTAACTCCCTTCCATGGAGCAACTTGCAACAATATATGATCCCCTACACTAAATTCCACGTCCTTTCGATGAAGATCCGCGATAACTCTTTTATCGATCTTGTCTTGCTTTGTATCGTTGTCGAATCATTTGAATCTTTTCGGTGAGTCATATGCATCTTAACTTTCGGGTCCCAACAATGTTGCTTCACCCACCTCATCCCAACATATTGGAGAACGACATTTTCGTCCATATAATGCTTGAATGGAGCCACACCTATACTTGCACGATAACTTTGTTGTTGTAGGAGAATTCCACCAATGGTAAATACTTATCCCAACCGCCTCTTGAAGTCTAGGACACGAGTCTTAATAAATCTTCAAGAGTTTGAATAGTCCTCTCGATTGTCCATCCGTTTGGGGATGGTATGCGAATCAATCGTAAATCCGTGCCCATAGCTTTTTGCAAGCTAACCCAAAATCTTGAAGTGAATCTTGGGTCACGATCCGAAACTATGGATACAGGCATGCCATGCAACCTCACAATCTCATTCACGTATCATACTAGCAAGACGTTCAAGGAATAAGTCTCCGTGTCGGCAAGAAATGAGCGGACTTGGTTAATCTATCAACAATAACCCAAATAGCATTGATGCCTTGAGAAACCGTAGGAAGACCCGTGAACGAAATCCATGGTAATGTGTTCCCACTAACATTTCGAGAATCTCAAGTGGTTGCAACGCGGACCCTTAGGTACTAGATGTTCCGCCTTTACACGTTAAGCGCAGTTAAACACATCGAGATAAACTTTGCAATCTCTATTCATATTGTTCCACCAAAATGTATGTCAAGATCACGATACATTTTAGTACTTCCGAGGATGGATTGCAAATGGTGTATTGTGTGCCTCCATCATAATCTTGTACTTCAAATCGTAGTCGTTAGGACCTGAAAGTCTAGAGTGGACTCAAGTATTCCTTCTTCATCAATTCTCGCTTAATAATAGCTTCTTCTTGTACTTTCTTCTTCATACGCATCGCATCATCCTCAAATTGGTTGGCTTGAAGCGACCTTAACTTTTTCTATTAAAGTTGGCTCTATCGCGTATACTTGACATCATCGCTTTTCGTTCCTCATATGATCTTCTACTCAACGCGTCGTCATTTACGCGTTAAGCTTTTCGGGATGGTATTGAATAGTGTGGTCGTAGTCTTTCAATAGCTCGAGCCAACGTCATTGCCAAGATGTTGAGTTCTTTTGAGTGAAGAAATATTTAAGGCTTTTATGGTGCAGAATATATCTCCACTTTCTCCCCATATAGATAGTGCCTCCATATCTTTAAGCGCTGGAAAATGATCAATGCTAACTCTAGATCATGAGTAGGATAATTCCTCTCATACTCTTTAAGTTGTCTCGAGGCATAAAGCTATGACTTTCCCACGTTGCATGAGAACACATCCTAACCCTTTGCACGAAGCATCATCAGTGATAACAAATCCATCCGAACCGGATGGTATTGTTAGAACAGTCTTAGAAATAAGTCTCCTCTTAAGCTCTTGGAAACTCTTCTCGCGATTCTTCACTCCAAACGAATTTTGTATCCTTAGGGTTAGTCAAGGTTAATGGAGTAGCGATTCGAGAAAACCCTTCCACGAATCTCCGATAATAACCAAATAAGCCCAAAAACTACGTACTTGATCAACACCGGCTTACATTGCTCCCTAACTTTGTATTGCTTCAATCTTCGTCGGATCAACAGATACTCCATGTTTTGACACCGCGCGTGCCAAGAAATGCTACTTCCTCAAGCCGAACTCGCATTTCTTCAATTTGGCATATAGTTGGTTTTCACGAAGCATTTGGAGTACCGACTTCAAATGGTGCTCATGATCTTCACGGCTTTTGGAATATATGAGGATGTCATCAATAAAGACAACAACGAATTGATCCAAATATTCCTTGAATACTCGGTTCATCATATCCATGAAAGCCATAGGAGCATTAGTTAGTCCGAAAGACATGACTAAGAATTCATAATGCCCATACCGAGGAGTTAGAAGCGATCTTTGGAATATCCTCGATTCTAATCTTCACCGATGATATCCGAGCGAAGATCGATTTTTGAAAAGAATTGTGCCCCTCGGTATCGGGTCAAACAAGTCGTCAATACGAGGTGAGGATACCTATTCTTGATGGTGACATGGTTCAATTCTGGAGATAGTCAATACTGAGTCGCATACTCCCGCCTTTCTTCTTTACGAATAAAACAGAGCACCCCAAGGAGATGTACTAGGGCCGAATGAAACCGGTGTCCAACAATTCCTCAGTAGTTGGACCTTTAACTCTGAAGTTCAATAGGAGCCATTCGATATGGGTTTTAGAAATGGGCTTTATGCGAGTTCAAGATCAATAAAGAATTCAATTTCACGTTACGGGGGTAGGCCGGAAGTTCTTCTGAAATCGTCGGGAAAGTCAATAACAACAGAATATTATTCAAATTTGGCGTGTCTTTATTCAAATCCATAACATGGGCTAAGAAAGCTTGACATCCGTTTTTCAATAAACGAATAGCTTTATGATTAGATATGATAGTGATTGATTTTAATGGTTTAGTTGCTTGAATTAAATAAACAGTCGGTTGGTTAGGAATATGAAAACTAACAACCTTACGAAAACAATCAATTTTGGCATGATGAGTAGTTAACCAATCAATCCCTAAAATCACATCAAAAACAAGTATCTTTAAAGAGATAAGGTCAACGGTAAGGTGATGGTGCCAACTTGAATCAAACAAGATTTATAAGCAAAGGATGTGATGAAAGTTTCTCCTAACGGAGTTTCCACAGATAGGTCAAAGTCTAATTTCTCCTGAGTCAAGTTTAAACGTTGAGCACATGCGGGAGAAATAAATGAATGGGTAGCACCCAGATTAAGTAAGGTATAAACTTTGCAAGAATTTATAAATAGCTTACCCGTGATCACCTCGTTTGGGTTCCTCGCATTATGACCAATCCACAACAAACGCTTCTTCCGGAATCGTTGACTTTGACTTTTACGGGACGATCTTTTGAGTCACCGTCCCCCATTGAACTAGGTTTCGCTATCAGTCTAATCTCGAAGCGATATGTCCTTCCTTTCCACAATTATAGCATACCTTGAACTGTTGTGGGCGGTTTGACCGATATGTCCCTCTTTTCGCATTTGTAGCATATGGCATGGTGGCCGTTCTCCTCCCTTAGAACCGATTCTTTCACGCAAGACTGTCTTCACATGGTCGTTATTAAATCTCCTCTTTTAAAATCTCCTCTGACTCGCTTTTTTATTTTCATGGCCATGATTACCACCAGAGTGGTTACCATTTTTGTCCATCTGCTTTTTTCCACTTTGGTTATCATTACTCTGTTGACCGCTATCTCCGGTATGATCCTCGGTTATGGTCCCTCGGTTGAACATACTCGTTATCTCGCTTCTAACAATTGAGCCACATTAACAACATCCTGAATAGAGAGAAAATTTATGAGAAATGAGATATTGTCGTATCTTGGGGTTTTAAACCTCTCAAAACATCCGCCATCGTTCCTCATTCTCCACCAAATGAGGTCTGCAAACTGGATAACTCTGCAAACTTTGCCTCGTCTTCGAGACACCGCGTCATTGTTTTTGTTCCAATCGATGAACTCCACTTTCTTCATATACGGCGAACACTTTCGTGAAAGTATTTGTCATTAAATAGCTTCTGAAACGTCTCCCAAGACATCTTTGAGTGCGGTTTGGATGGAGTGCGCTTCACGAGACTCCCACCAAAGAATCCGCTTCGCCACGGAACATAAAGGTGGCGAATGGAACCTTCTGTTCCTCAAGTGCATCCCAAGACATCGAATATCTTGGTAATTTGTTTGACCCATGTTTCAAATGCATGATCGGATCCGGCTTTCCCTTAAATTCAGTGGTCCCAACTCTTTGAATCGCTTGGCATGGACACACCTGTGTGAATTGCTATCATTTCTCCAAAGATTTTGAACACGAGTCTCCTCGTCTAATTTTGCATGAATCTGTAAAAACTTCTAAACATCCCTCGTTCATCATCTCGCTTCAATGGTGTTGTTCACGGGAGGAACATTGCCCGACTGTTGCGTTCTCTCTTCGTTGGTGAGTACAGCGTCTCCGGCCTCATTTCCATTGTTAATATTCTCACGACATTCTCAAATCTTCGTCATAAAACAAGGGTTAATTAAGGAAATCAATATATCACATAATATCCCTATATATCTTGACCAACTAACAAATAAGCTTAGGTAGGACACACTAGCGAAGGATTTACTCGTCTCTCCCTCCTAGTTCTATTTCCCGATCTCTCGCCAGGAGATCATATCCCTAAGCTCGATACCAACCGTGACGCCCCCAAATAGGTATACATCACCCATTCGAGTTGTCAATACATAGTGCGAAATAACTACAACTTTATTATTACAACAAAGAAATCGTGAGTTTAAATACAAATATTATCTTCTGAGCAATATCTATACTCAAATAAATCCTCATCACATTTATTGATACATTATTTTACAAAATGGTGAGGACTACTAAACAACTCTCTCTACAGAACCTTCATTCCATACCCCGACTTCGTCTTTCGCTATATTCTCGCCTCCCGATAAAAATGGAACAAAAGGAAAAGGGTGAGCTCAACTAGCTCAAGAAAGAATATTATGACTAAGATAATATACAACAAATTACCATTAGTCTTCAACAGGGAAAAATCTAATAGAATACACAATAGACAACAAATTTTAAATCAATATTCGCAGCCGAAATAATAATTCATTAGAAGAGTTAAGTAGAGAATGCAAACTACTATCTTCCATGTATGAATTTAAAAGTTCATCGTCATCTTTTATCCCCTGTAACATCAATCAATATATATCTCGAATCACATATTCATTTTTACTACTGAGCCAAAGATATTCATCGATTAGTCATGTTCATCTAAACACTGCTCATCTTTTACTTTACAAAGCCAAAGATATTCTTCGAAAATCATTCATCTTTTGCACTACTGGGCCAAAGATATTCCATAATATCATCATTTAAGATGAAGATGATGAAAAATATTTTTAAAAACGAATCCAAAGAAACAAAATGACAAGGATTAAGGATTAAGGATTCGTATTTTGTTTTATTCACGTTCCAAAAATACCTCAAAAATAATCGCAGTGATGTAAAATTCAAGAATGATCAAAACATGGATACAATCAAAGCTAGTATCCGAAATAGATATTTTTAGACGAAAAGAAAATTTTCATTTTTCAATGAATAGTCTTAGTGATTCGTGAATAATTATCGTTATCGTGAATAGTCTTGATACGTGAATAAGAACTCAAACACCAAAAGTTCCAAATTTGATAAAAACTTCAGATCAATATTTCAACATAATGATATTGAAGAAATAATATCATTCTGAAAAAAAAATATCCCTTACCTCGAAAGATCGGTATTTCTAAATTGAAACACCTGGATATAAAGCTATGACTTGAACTTGCGAATAGCAATACTCAAATTATACTCAAAATACTCACAAGAATACGCCGATAATATAGAGAGAAAAAACTTGAGTTACGTGTGATTTTCAATTCTAACCTAAGCACCCTATTTATAGGAAATTGCTTAGAACACTAAAAGCGAAAATTTAATATAATATTAATATATTATATATAAATTCCTACGCACACAATCTATGATCTGAATTCAGCCATGCTTGACAACAAATAAGTCTACCAAACAAATCAAAAACGTTTTTATTATTTAAAATAATTAAAACTTCCAAAAATCAATTATTCAGGAATTTTAGAACATCAATAATTCATAATAAATAGCCCTTTATCAGAAAATTCGAATCTCGCGAGTTTTTATAGGAAATTCAATTCTCTACAACTTTGCAGAAGAAAGTTTTCCAAATTCCAAACAGAAATTGACCGAAATACACAAACGGACGATTTTACAGGCTATAATCAAATTTCAGTCAATAAATGGGGTCCACCGACATGTTTAACATGTTTTAAATATTTATTGCAACAAAATACTCTTCCTCCTCGTATACTCATATATCCCACATTCATTGTAAAAATATCACCATTATTATATTATTAAAATATAATAATACATTATCTTATCAGAAAAAGATAAAATTTCAATTTTCAACAATTGTCACATTAAAATTTTTCTCCATCTATATCCACATAAAATCAATATTTTCCTCATCATATGAATCAATAATTAATTATTCACAAATAATATTACAGTAATCACAATATTGACAACCTGCATAGCCTCGAGGAAGAGGGGCTTTCCAATAAGAATTTCTCCTCTTCTTGCAATTAATTAGGTGACCAAACCTCTCTTAGCTTAGATGAAACTTTCTAGACATTGCCAATAATGTTATCTAATAATATTATTGAGATAATATGAATTATTGCTTCGATAATGAAAAATATTTGTGTAATGACAATTATCAAACAACAAAGAATATAAAATATCAACGCAAAGAATTATTAAATCAATAAAATAATCTTTGAAAGTAATTCTCGTAACCATTATTGAGTAGTGCCTTCTTACGTAAGAATCAATAATTGGTGCAATACTGGTGTCTACCTTGTGTTTTAACCACCGAGTATTTTAACAAAGATAATCTGTAACAACTACGCCATTATTTTTAACCAACTTATATTTGTCGTTTTCTTCATCCAATCGCTTTCACATGGGCCCCACACGGTCGCTGGCTGTCGTCGCATTTAATATTCCCCGACAATCTGAATATTCCATGACCAAACGAATATTCCCACAACAATGAATATTTTATAACCACTTGCTTATTTTGAAATATTTGCGTATTTTACCCCTAACTATCCACATTAATCAAATCAACCCTTACTATTTCAAAATAATAAATAGAGAAAATTAAATTTCATTAATAATAAGTTGGGGTCTTACATCATTTTCTCAACATCGTGGTTCCTCCATAAAACTTTGACTTGAGGTATAACTTTGGAGCGTAAAATATGTTCCTTCTTATCCAAGATTTGAACAGGAACCTCTTCATACGTTAAATCTTTCGCTATTTCATCCGGTTCTAACTCAATAATGTGGTTCGGGTCTTTCACATATTTACGTAACATGGATATATGAAAAAACGCGTTATGAACACGAGACATACTTGGCGAGAAAGTTTAGTCTATAGGCTCTAATCCTACTCGATCGAGGATTAAAATGGGCCAATGAATCAAGATCGAGCTTTCCTCTCTTTCCAAATCTCGTAACTCCTTTCCATGGAGCAACACGTAACAACACATGATCTCCAATATCAATTCCACGTCCTTTCGATGAAGATCGGCAAGATAACTCTTTTGTATTCGGTCTTGTGAGATTTTTATACGTTGTCGGATCGTTTGAATCTTTTTTCGTAGTCATACGTACCAACTCCGGTCCCCAACAACGTTGCTTCACCCACCTCATCCCAGCATACTGGAGAACGACACTTTCTTCCATACAACGCTTCGAATGGAGCCATGCCAATGCTTGCTTGATAACTGTTGTTGTAGGAAAACTCCACTAATGGTAAGAACTTGTCCCAACTTCCTTTGAAGTCAAGGACACAGAGTCTTAATAAATCTTTAAGAGTTTAAATAGTCCTCTCTGATTGTCCGTCCGTTTGAGGATGATATGCCGAACTAAATCGTAAATTCATGCCCATAGCTTTTTGCAAACTAACCCAAAATCGTGAAGTGAATCTTGGGTCTCGATCAGAAACTATGAATACTGGCATACCATGCAATCTTACAATCTCGTTTATGTACATACGAGCAAGACGTTCAAGTGTATAAGTTTCTCGTATAGGTAAGAAATGAGCAGACTTGGTCAATCTATCAACAATGACCCAAATTGCATCTATACCTTGAGAAACCTTGGGAAGGCCAGTAATAAAATCCAGGGTAATGTGCTCCTCCTTCCATTCTGGAATTTCAAGTGGTTGCGAGAATGTTGGTTTCAGTGATATGGATATTCAGAATATTGTGCGAGATTTAAGACGTGACACGATAGATTCTAACGATGCCCAAGTAGCCCTGCAGTATCTCAAAAAACTTTCAACAGAAAATCCTCTATTTTTTTACGATATCAAACGAGATGAAGATCACCGTATCGCATGCATTTTGTGGATAGATTACCGATCAATGATAGCTTACAAAAATTTTGGGGATGTAGTGACATTTGATACAACTTATCGGACGAACAAGTATTCCATGCCTTTTGTTCCATTCACTGGGGTAAATCACCATTACCATTCCGTCTTGTTTGGTTTTAGATTGATGAGATGAAACGGAGGATACTTTTGTATGGGTCTTTGAGACTTGGCTTCATGCAATGAACAATAAGGCACTGCTTACCATTATAACTGATCAGGACAAAGCCATGACTAATGCGATTGCTAGGGTTCTTCCCAGAAACACACCCGGTGCGGCCAGACACGGCATATTAGTAACAAATTTCCGTAGAGAAATCATCATACATCAGATAACGAGTACCCAACATTTAAACATGATTTTAACTGGTGTGTGTATAAATCATTGACTGCTGCGGAATTTGAGGAGAGATGGGAAAAGCTGATGACAGATTACGAACTGTAGGATCATGATTAGCTACAATCACTCTATGAGGTTAAACACAAATGGATCATGGCTTACACAAAGAGTTTTTTTGCAGCGGGAATGACGACTACATCCAGGAGTGAGGGAATGAACAGTTTATTCGATGAGTATGTCAATGCGACAACGAGTATAAAGGAATTTATCGTAAACTCAGAAAAAGCCATTGAGAAGCAGGTAATGAGGGAGAGACAAGCTAACTACACAACCTGCCATCGGACTAGAACTATGACTCTTGAATCACCGTTGGAAACCCATGGAGCGGCTGTTTATACAAAAGAGATGTTTAGACGCTTTCAGATTGAGATTGTAAAATCTCACAAGTACATAATGAAGAAACTTCAACATCTAACAACATCGGATACGAAGTCATACGCAGAGTACAAGACAAACGCCATCGAAGAATCCAATAGGTACTTTTTTCGTTGTCGTAAGAAATGTTCAAACCGGAGATATCTGATGTAATTGTCAAAAATTTGAACATTCCTAGATGCTTTGTGAACACGTTGTAAAGACATATGATTGCAAAAAGTACTACGATATACCTAATAAATACATTTTAAAACCGTTTGGTGTAGAGATGGTAACAAAGTGAACGTATTTGAACTACTAAAGATTTTGAATTGAAATGTCCAACTACGAGGAATCTCGAGACGATGCGGTACAATTATTTGGTGACACCGCTCCTACGATTAACTTCTACGGGATCATGTTCTATTAATGGTTTTAAGCACGTCGCACAGTTGTGCATTGACAATCATGATAAGCGGAAGTCGTAAACAATTGAGAAAGTGTGAAATATGTAATATGATGACCAATCATGATAAGCGGAACCACTACAATGTTTTGGGCCAAGACAAGTCGGGTGTTTGAAGTTTATTTTATATTTGCTTGTATGACTATAAAATTTTAGTTTTCTTAAATTTTTAATGGACTATTTGAAAGACAGATTTATTGGGTAAATGTGAAGTAATAATTGTTCTCTCCTCTGTTTCTCTATTTATGCATCTTTTATTTAAGTTTCCTCTCATGGTTCCATCCCCATTTTCCACTAATAAAAAAATATGAGATCAAATCCTATACAAACATTGCCTCTTAACAAATGCTAGACAGGTTGTTGCTAAATTATGAAAACAAACAGGCCAATGTAGAGATTAAACCAAGTATGAAAAAAACAAAAACAACAAACAATATATTATACAAGATCAATTATACATATGTTAAAAATCTAGTTGCAGACAATATATTATACAGGTGAGTACCTCATGCTATGTAAGTCAACATAACATATATTTTAATAGTGAGTACCTGACTTCTTTGTGCATCCACTATTCCAGCACTCAAGCACATGCATCTTCTTTAAAATATATCATAATATCTATGATGACCAAAACAAGCAACAATTGTCCATATGGTAAAAATCAAGTAGCAATTGTTGTTGCTGCTGCAAATATGGAATACTCTTATCAGGAGTATACTGCAATAGGATTCACAATAATGGGATTCAACCAACTGGAATAACATGGCAGGCTTAAAAAAATATTTCCAACATGGCCTACTTGCACCTGTACAATCGTTTAGTAATTGGATTAGTCTTGCATTAGGGAATAACAAATGGTTTTAGAAACAGTTATTAACAAGAAAATAATAATAGTATAATAATGATTCCAAACAATCAAACATAATGGATTCCAAGCAAGAAATAAAAATATTATAGTATTTCAAGGAATCTGATAATATATTAATGGAATCAGTTTGAAACTATTCACCCGAGTTTATAAAATAACGTATTACAATCATTACTCTTCATTTGAATCCGAATCTAAATTTTGGTCAATACAAAGATATTTTGAAGGAATATCCATCGCCTTGCACATCCTAAGCTCATGTCCTATTCTAAATCTAAAGTTGTAAGCCTCGTTTGGAGTCCACCTCGGTTCCTTCATGATGTTTATCCGGTGCAAAAAGAAATCTACGTATTTTGCAACATAAACGCCACAATCGTCTGAATTCCATTGTCTCGGCCTACTCACGCAGACTTCAACTTTCGGCTTCGATCTTGGCCACTTTGCTTTAGGATTTGCCATACGAAGCAACAAAGGAATTAACTCCACCTATAAACCATAAAATAATCATTTAATTCCCTAAACCTCATATGTTTGTATAATGAAATGAAATATAAGTAATATATTAATGAACTCACCACAACACCAAAGTAGTTTTGATATAATTGTGACAATGACATTAAGGGTTTGTCATCATTAAGTGAATCGAAAAGCATTATTTTCCACTTGTTCACACTCCAAATAAATAGGCAGAAATGACTGTTGCTTTCTTTGATGAATGGAACGAATATGTAATCAGACTCATGAACTGGGGCACCAACTGGAGGATGATGTAACTTGTTAAAAATTTGAGTGTTGTTGCTTTACTTACTCCGGCACTTGGTAAGTATTGGATGCCCAAACCCGCAAAGTACGTTGGCATGAAATAAAAGGTAGCCCATCGTTGGATTCCTTCACTCCTCATCTTAGCTTCTCTGTCGCTCAACAACAACAAATATGTATCCAATACATGCGCCCATAACCAACCATTGGGTCTCAGACAGTTCACATCCTTAAACTCTAACTTGTATAGACCGCCTAGATGGATATGAGGAAAGTATGATGGGTCGGTAGTTGGACTAAACCAATAGTGATTTAACCAAGTGATTTTCTCAATCTTTAAATACTTAACAAGGTGTGTGTGCTTTGTTCCCTCTCTCCTTCTAACCGATAATTTCCTACTATGTTGAGTAGAAGGATCAATGTTACCCTGAGTTTTTTGAACCGTAGGCTGGGGTCCCGTCATGTCAATATCCATTTGTCCAACTTGGGGTTGTGTTGGAATTTGTTCGGCTGGAACCCCTTTGTAATCATTCATGAATGATACAGTGTATTGAACCATGACTCATACATGGTTCTTAACTCAGCTGGCAGATCAATTGAGATAAACTTCACTAATATAGCTTTTGCAGTCTCAATCTAAAATTAAAACAATAACAAAAATTATATTAGTAAAATAAGGATATCAAATTATAACACAGAAACATGTATAAAAATTATAACTTTAAAAACTTACAGTGTTTACAGCCATATATTGGTCAATGAATAACTGTGGCTCGTAATCTTCCCCTTGACGCCTAAAGGGTCGAGGATGGTGTATCCGTCTCCGAGTAATTTCTATGTACCATGTCATATAATCCTCGGTAGATATCTGCTGCAAACCCTCCAACACTTGCCCTTCTAAACTCTCCATGTAGGCCTCCCACAACTTAATATAACTGGCCTTATGATTTTCATAATTTATTCTCTCAAACAATTTATATTCCCTCCTCAACTCCACCATGTTTTCAGCATTAGATGGATATGACTGCAAATATCCAAATTGCCTCATAAATCTGTCAGGCATTTGAAACTCAACAATGTTGTAATGAATCAAAGGTAAACGAGCGGCTCCACCTAACTTTGCCTCAAAAAAGTCCCAACCCAAACGTGTGTCAAATATCTGATATGGACGCCACACCCAATCTGTTTCCAACATGTCATCAAACTCTCCTCGGTAAAACACAAGATGGTGATGTGGATTTTTGCGGCGTTGATATTGTTTGGAATTTGGATCAAAAGAAGAGTATGCCCATGATAGTGCCCTAGGTTTCAACTTCTGGGAATTAGGCCTAGGGGTAGGACGACCAATGTTAAACCTTTCGTGAGCCCGCATCATAAGCAAGGTTGCACATCCTGTAAATTTTTTTGCTGTTTTCCGAGTAGCCTTATGCAACCCCCTATACAAATGCCCTAAAACTGCTGCCCCCCAAGCATATGTAATTATGTCTTCCAATCTTTCCAATAACAATAAATACCTAAGATGCACAATATTTTTACTCTTCGTAGGAAACAAAATAGCGCCACACAAATACAACAGGTATGCCTTAGTGTGTTTTACCATATCATCTGAAGTAGTATATTTAGGTAATTGTCCATATCTATGTCTCAACCAAGGCAAACTTATGCCCCTCCTTTTATAGCATTGTTCCTAATCCTCTACTGCTACTTGTTGCCCAAAAACCCTTATAAAATAGCTTTTGGGATGTTCTAGTTCTCCGCAAGTCAAAGGTTTTCCTAATATGGGTAACCCGAATATAAATCCCACATCCTCTAAAGTAATGTCGACCTCTCCACATTTTAAGTGAAACGTATTTGTTTCACTCCTCCAACGCTCAACAAAAGCAGATACATGAGATGCATCAATCTTTGACACTACATCGTGATGACAAAATATGCCAAAACCTAATTGTTCCAGTAGATATTCTTGTTGTTTAGTCAAGTTCCATTCAATTAATTTTGCAGACATCTGACAAATTTCTAACACACCCCTATCCTACAAGTTAAAAAGAGGATACATACATAAATTGTCAAAATATGCAAGTTTTTTACAAAATTTTAAGAGAAATATGAGATATGGGACAATAAACTTACAATATTTTGCCATAAGTCAGTTGATACATGATTTTCTTGGTCCCATAAGATAATAGGATCAAATGGTCCAGGATTGATATCCATATCTGTTATACAAATTCAACAAAATGTCAAGAATTAATCAATTTATAAAATTCCAATATCGAGGTAAAGGGAGAAAGAACAAAGCTTTGAGATTCTAAACAAGCATAAAGTATAACAAGTCCAAACCCAAAATCGTTTTCTAACTGAACTGAAAAAAATAAGAAAACAACAAATTACATAACTCAATTCTTCAATCTTAGCACAATGAGATCAAGATAAAAAAGGACATATTTCAAGACTCAAGTAATGTTGCACATAAACATAAATTCAACAGTAAAAAGAATTGATATTGACACCCAGAATCAAAACAAGGGTTCTCTTCCTCTATTGAAAATTTTAAGAATCAAAATATATGTATATCATGACTGTAACAGAGCAACATGTGAATTCACCAATCATGCAATTTTAAGACCAAATCAATGTTCAAATTATTGTGGCATGTTAAATGCAAAAAAAAAAAAGGGAAGAAGTGATAATCAAATGTACCTAGCAGAAGTAGATTGCAACTCAAAAACGAGAAAAAACATAAAACACTTCGCAAACTTGCAAGTGATTTGCAGATGATTTCTTCTAGGGTTTGTCAGTTTTCGCCCAAATTGCAGAACACTTCACGAACTCTTCCTCTGTTTTAATTCCGAGAACTTCGAGATCTACCAGATGATTTGCAGATGTCGCGAAATGCTCGAACTTGCAGGTGATTTGGGTGATTTGCAGATGTCGCGAATTCGAGAAATTACACGTGATTTGGATGATTTGCAGATGTCGCTAATGGCTCGAACTTGCAGGTGATTTGGGTGATTTGCAGATGATATGAATTCGACAACTTGATGAGATTTGGCGATCAGATTTGCCTCTAGGGTTAGGGTTCGTAGGTTTTCGCCCAATTCGCTTGACTCAGTTCGTGCGATTTCGTCCGTTTTGTTTTTCTTTTGTTACCTTTCTTTCAACTGTGTTAAACTCCGTCCGCTAGTATGACTAGCAGATTACGTATATTCTGTAATTTCTCTTGGCTAAAACCTATGTATTAAGGGGCTTATTTGTATTAAGGGGCATAAGCGTCAGGAATTTTGATTAATAACGTTCGCTAGTGATTCTAGCGGACGGAGAGTTGTCATAATAAATCTCAGCCATTCTTCAATAAAACGTGTGGTTTAGAATCTATATGTCACTTTTTATCCCATAGCATATAATCGCTCCCTATATATATATATATATATAAAGGAAAATTCAAGACCACAACATACTTCACCAACAAAACAAAATTCCTCCAGAATGAAAAAAATAAAATTAGTATAAAAAAGATAGGCCATCGAAAATTAGGTAGATAAAAGTCCAAGGAGAAATAAATCTGAAAGATATGATCCTTAAATCATCATCATCATCATCATCATCATCAAATATCGTAGGACCAATTCAATTTATTAACATCAGTCACTCGGTCAGTCAATAATATATTTACCAACTTTTACACGTTTCGGTTCTACTGGTGGTTCTACCAGTCAAATAAGTTTGGAATTCCACCAAGAAAAAGGTATCTGTAATCCTCCAACCTAAAGAGTTGAGTTTTTCTTTCTTTTTCTATGCAATTACAAAGGGGGGTGGTTAAACGCTGCTGTTGCATTTACTAATATTAAAAATGACCAAAAGTATGGGGTAGGTATGGTCCGAGGCCATACGAACCAACCAGAATTAGAATGCAAAACATCTCCTTATTCCAAGTTGCCCGACTAAACCAAACCATGTTTATCTTGTGTTTGTTCATCCATATGATTACACTACCAAGACATATTATTTTTCCTGAGATGATCGCTAGCTCTTCTACTGTTTTATTTCATTATTCATTCTACAAAGACACGACTAACTGCAGAAACTAAGGGAAGGGATAGATAAGCTGAAGAATATGATTATGCTCGTTTTGTGCGCCTTCCTACTTGGAGAGCAAGCTGTGTGTCAATCTTCAGGGAGATGTCAAGTGCTTTCACAGAATGTGTCAATGCACCACTGCAAACATCAACAGACAGACCACTCAGTAAAACACTTCAATAATCTTCTTCTTCTTCTTCTTTTTTAGTATTTCATTTTAACACAATACAAGTAACTTGTGCAAACAAAATATCTGTTTGTACAAGTGATCATAGTTTGCATTGGATTCTCAAGTACAATTTCAAGACAACAACAACAACAACAACTACCCCAAGACTTTAAAGGCCAGTCCAGGGTCCAGTGTCTGTTTCTTATGCTTGTTGGACATGAATAAGATCCATACAAGGCAACTAATATTTGATTAAATGATAATAATTAATACAGATGTATCATGCCAAATAGTACCATCTTAAAATGTGACCATTTACAAATGGGACGTGCAGGTAATTTTTTCACAACGAAAAATAAAATGCTAGTTTTCACAAGGCTCCTCGGGATATAGTAGGTGGGTCCCACAGTCATGTTAGACCTAATGGAAAATAGCAATTCCCTTTACAATTTTTTCATGGTTGCACGGGTTGATTTACACCAACAAGAAAACCTACTTATCTTTTACATGTTTGAACTTCCAGACTAGCATTTAGTTATGTACAACTTGAAAATAAAACATTGTCAATATGCAGATTTAGAACTGGACCAGACTTCCAAAACTTATATAAATAATTATGGTACTACTATTCTTAAGTGTAACAGAAACACTCAAACAATACACATCTTCGTGTGAATTATATAGAGAAACAATTCCCCGGTTTAAAGGGAATGTGCTGTAAAGAATCCACCAGAGTTCATAAAACATTCCAATATAATTTGTTGTTTCAAAAAACAAGCACGAAACTAATAATTAAACTGAAATATAAATCCTAGGACTTTCCCCTGAAGCATGACTTGAATGCCACACTTTTTAATGATTAATAGTTTGTAATCTCAGGAGCACTGTACCAATTGGGATTGTACTCCAAAACTAATCTCACAAAATTTATTTGTAAAGATTAAATGCCTTTTGGTCCCGACTCTTGACATGCGGTGTCAATTCTTAAATTTTAGACATTTTAATTAAATTATGACTCAATTCCAAGTAAGATAGGATTAAAATTTAAATATAATTCACTTATTTAAAAGAAACAATCAATTAATCCTAAAGTTCTAGCTTGCCAAAATAGTATAGTTTTTTAAAAACATGTCCCTGACGGCCCTAGAATTCCTTTACGCTTCTCTTTTACTTCCTTTTTTGTAAGCTTTAGATTACTAAAGAGGAATACAAAGAGTTTTTACCTGGATATATATGTCACTCCAGTTTGTCCGATCTTGTGTATAGTTTCAAGAGTAACATTTCCGGATGCCTGCCATCACAGAACCAACATATAAACACCAAGCAACGGACAAATAGATTTTAATCTCTTTAGTAAAGAAGAAAGTGTGACCCAACAATGCAACTATTAATTTTCCGTATGATGATACTCCCTCAATTCCACAAAAAAAGTCACATTTGTAAGGGGAAAAACTTGTTCCACAAAAATAAGTCCTCTTTACATTGATAATAGTAAAAAATAACATAATTTCCTCAAGTTTGCCTTCATAATTTCACTGTCATGTCATCACTACTTAACTAACAACTTATTAATTAGGAGTAAACAACGAACAAGAATACATTCTTAATTTTTGTAAAATTTGTATGTTTGCAAAATTTGTATTGGGACACTTGTTGTGAAATAGAGGGAATACTATTTTTATAACAGATCATTTGTTGAGTGGGGAATAGTGTATGAACCTACTAAGTCGTGCAACTACATTCCACAGGTTTGAAATAGGACAAATGGAACGTCTAATGATAAATGCATTAAGTAAATTCAAAAGTTCAATTAAAAGCTTAGGCATTGATCAACTAATAATGTCGTAGTTGTTCACCCATTGCAGGGAATACATAAAATTAGTCATGATATCAAATGAAGCAAGCTTCCACCCCTTTTACCGGATAAGCCTATAACACAAATATGATAGTTTAACGGATAGAGCTTAGAGGGAAGTTTAATCACGGGACCAATGATAAGACTATTACACGTTCTTGCAGATAGCAGAACAAATAAAATGCAAGTGATAAATAGAGCTACCTCTGTGTCAAACCTCCCATCAATCAGTTCTACAGCTGCTTTAAGCATGGATATATCAACATCCCCATCAGCTAGTGGGACAACCATATTGTCCAACATTATCCTACTCAATGACGTCTTTGTTTGAGACGCATAATCCAGTACCTCGGCTACTTCCTCAAGCGTCCTCGTTTCTATCTGCGTACAGAGACAAACTTATTATCTATATTGAAATTTGTACTGGACATATATTCATGCACACTCTCACAAGCATACACATTCAACTGACAACTTTTTCGAGCCTCTGACAACTAAGCATGGTATCAGATTCTCAGTTTGCAAGGAATTGCACTTAGGTCTTACATTTTGCTTATGATTACCTCATTATGCTAGAATATATATTAAGTTGGTTGATAAGGGGTTATTAACACGGTGGAACTTTAATAGAAAGGCATAAATAAATAATAATAATAGAGGCAACTACCTCAACACCCATTTGGAGATTATTTTGCTCTAAATACTGATCAACAGACTTGAGAGACTTTGTGACACCTCCAGCTATAGAAATATGATTATCTTTTATCATCACCATATCAAATAAACCCATTCGGTGATTCCGCCCTCCACCTATTAGTACCTGTAAAGACAGAAATGTTAAAGGTTAGTTAAACAAACAGAGGCAAAAGGGTAACACCCAATCACAAGGTATACAGAGGGGAGAGAAGTGATCTTCACCGCCCACTTATCCACCAGCCGTAAACCTGGAGCAGTTTTTCTTGTCTCTAAAATATATGCTGGCTGTGCAGCGTCTGCCATGGCCTGGAAGAAACATAAACATTTTGATCTATCCCTAACACATAATATAAAGTTATAGAAAATATGCACCTTATCAGTGTAGAAAGTCTTATATTTGACAATTTGAACTTCAAATATTTGTGAAAACATAATATGTTTTAAATCTTTTCATCATATTACTTGTTATAATACATTACATATCAATCATTTGTTCTACTTACAGTCTCTCCTTGTTATTCATACTAATCTTCAGTGATTTTAATTCTTGTTATAATTTCTTATTCTTTTCCCTAAGAAATTTCATATTACTTTAAAATAAACACACCTTAGTAAGAGTTGCTATTCCGCTCATCCTCTGCATAAAATTAAGCACAACTCTTTCAGCAACAACAATGTTGTGAGCTCTTCCTGCATATGTAATCAAATAAGCACTGAAGGAACAACTTAAAAATGAAAAATCCTAACAAACTCTTCAATCTCTGTGCATGAACCTAGTTTTTCCAATATACCGTGTACTTTGCCAAACTGCAATCCTTTCTGAACATTATCTCCATCTTTTCTATACCACTCCACCTGAATGTTTAGTCACAAGAAAATGGAGGATTCATAGCAAAAAAAAAAAGAAGAAGAAGCCCATTTGCTTACAGCCAAGGTTTTAATGTCTGAAAACCTTTAGTGAATTATCAATCTCACTGAATATCATTTCCGCAAGTGCAATTCCGGCAACGATTCCATTCTCCTTTGCCAGAAAATGTGCTTCAACTTCCATGTCAGCTGGAATGGTGGCCAAACAAGTCACATCTCCTAAATTTATAACCACAAAATGTTGTTCGATTTAGCACCCAGAATCACATACGCCCTATGATAAACTGTTAAAATATGTTTCAAGTGTTCTGTTGAAAAAACATTCATATGCATAAGATAGTCAAACGGAATCTCAGTTTGGGAGGGAGAGAGTACGTCTCAAAGATTCAGACAGCACAGCAGTAAATATGAATTTATACCCCCTCTGTCCTAAAGAATGCTACTTTGTAAAGTTTATTGAAAATGGTAGTCTTTATTTGGGGGTTGGGGCAGAGAGAGTGTAATTCATCTAAACATAGCAATCAGATAGTTGAAATATAAATAAATAAAAAGTTCATTTTAAAAAAAAAAAATTGGAAAAGTTGACAAGAGAGAGGAGAATGGACCTCGATCTCCAGCATCTTCAGAAAGGGCAAGTTTAATGACCTCTTTCAAATCATAAGTAGGGTGGGCAGGAGGCTTCATTACCAGGGACTCAATTGCTGATATTCCTCCAAGTCCAGTTGCTGACATTTTTACAATCGCTCTGCACCTAAACCCAAAATTTTATTAGGGGAAAAGCTATAAATCATTTAAATAAATCACTTTTCTATACATGTATGTATATATGTGTGAATTTTCGGAATCGAAATACAAGTGAACAGAGAAAACTTTGCCTTGAAGGCGTCGTTAAATGCGGCGGCACTAGTAGTGATGCAGAAAGCATCGAATTGTTGTGTCGGCTGAAGCTCAAACCTAACTTCAGTACATAAATACAATACATATAATTGAATAAGGAGACGATACGTATAGAAATAAGAGGGATTAATTGGGGATGGACACGATAAAGATGTCTCCAAGAAATAAAGAAAGAACGGGGATTCAACTCAGTAGTAACAGGAACATTTCCTTCTCTTGTTTTCTTCGTCTTCCTTCTCTATTATAGGTTTCAAGGTAGATATGAGTTTCTGCCATACACACATTTCATTTCATACTTCATAGTTAACCAAATATGCACATTACCAAGTAAGAGAACAATATAAACAAAAAACGTAATTAGTTCTATTTCTATCACTTCTCCAGTTCTCCTATAAGGAAAATATCAGAAGCCAACAAGGAGCGGGGTGACAACAAATGATCCAATTAATCAATTCTCGTCTTTGAACAAACAGAACTTGGTCTAGCAAGATAAGGAAAAAAAAGCTAATCAGACATTTTTAGATATGCAACAAGTGAAATGGATGCAAATAGCTCTTGATTGAAAATAGATGCCAGAGGTAGTTTTTTTATGATAGGGGTGCATGTTCAAAGCCTAAACACTAGGCTTTACAGAAATTCATTGCTAGAGATTATGTGATCAAAATTCAATAAAATGAAGAACTCATGTGGTTAGGATGAACAAGGGTATCGTGAACATCTCTGTGAAGATCTTATGGTTCTTAAACCCATCAAAACTATAAACTAGTTGGATAATTTAAGATGAAACTTTAACAGCTTCTAATCGGCTTTACAAGTCTCTGGCTTAACTTGTAAATTCAGCTAAAGAGCAAACGGCATCGTATGTCTTCCCATCACGTGCAGGTGATGCACGTGAAATGCTTAGGCTGTGTTTGCCAATTACCTTTCATTAACTCGGTTTATTTTCATTTCCTCTGTTTAGGTTTGTTACTATAAATAGGAAAGTAGATACTAAGAAGGGATCAGAAAAATATATCAATTTACATTTTGCTTTGTGTTTATTTTTCTCTTCTCATCCTTTTCCTTTAAGATTTCCTTTATTGCTTCTCAAGTATGAATTATTTTCCAATTCTGAGCTCTTGTCATGACAATTGGTATCAGAGCCATCCTTCTTGCAACCGATCGAGTGAAGTTCTAGCAATGCAAGATTACAGTGTTCCTTTCTCCGGCAGTGATCCTTATGGATTTATTCAGGGCTATGAAGAATTTTTCAAAGTGAATCATATGACTAAAGTAGATATAATGCAGGATTTTGAGGGAGAAACACTGGAATGGTATTATGAGTATGTTGAAGAAAAGTTTCTGGATACATGGACTCCAGACTGTTGGGAAGACTTTGTTGCAGAGATATATAGAAGGTTTCAAGGTCTAAAGGTTGAGCATCAGGTGTTTGTTGAAAGGCCTGAAACAAAAAGTTTAGAAAATAGTGATTCCAAATTTATACACAACCTGTTTGCCAAAATGCTTAAACAAATCAATGCTACAGATCAAATCGTTAGATAGGAATTTGTGGAGGATGAACAATTAGTTAGACATAAGTCGTTGGTTATTACCAAAATCATCCACGAATTCAATCTTCTACAAACAATGGTGGAGTACGTAAATTTTGCCCAACTGTTGAGGTATGATTTTGATCGTTGGAATTACTGGTTAAGAATGGGTTTAAATTTTGGAATTAATCCTGGAGATTTGTCACTGTTGATTAAATTTTCAGAGTAAATTTTCATGTTTTGATCAATATTCTTCAATCTGGCGGCATCAATCAAAGTAAGGGTAGCATGAGGTCTAGTGGGGTAAAATTTCTGGCTGAGTATTGTTCATGTGAAGGTGACACTACAAAAATTGATGTTGTAATTAATATTGAAGTAAAGGTAAAACACATAGCTAATACTGATACTGGTGGAGTCACTTTAGCTAAAACACACAATCTTGAGAAGGAGGTTACCACGGAAACTGTTACGAGCAGAAAAAGTATAAAGGAATTGGACTCTGTCTGAGTTAGTGAAAAGGGGAAGAAAAATAAATTGAAGAAGGGAAATAAAAAATCCTTCATGGTTGACGGTATTGCTGACTATGTTGTTGGTCACTTAAAGAAACTAAAGGAGAAGAAGTTAGTTCCTGCTACTAAGAAGGGCCTCGAGTTATATGAGTTCTTCGAGCACGAAGCTTAATAAGACCAGTGCAAGTTTGTATAATCACTATTTGAGAGCTAATTTGAGGATATGTTTCTCTTTTGTTCAGGTGTGGAATCTAGTGACATAAGTGAAGGAGTACGGGAACACAACCACTATAATATCTTTTAAAAAGATGGTAAAAGTTATACACGAGCTTTCTTGATGAAAGAGGGATAGATACGTTCAAGTTAATTAGTAATGGATGCAAGATAATGGAACCAAACAAGGCATTATGTTCAACTGAGAACTCTTGCAACTTTATAGCAGATGTTACCGTGAAAACAACAATTATTAAGTATGAGAAGTTAGTTTTCAAATTCCAACGGAGTTACTTGTCACTGGTCAAAGCAGAACCACATTTTCTCGGGATGGCAGCAAATGGTTTAGATTTACATGCTAAACAAAGTGATGAAATTACTTCATTTAGTATGTTCAACCTTAAAGGTTTTGAAGGTGCTATTAATATGCTTGTAGTCATTTTGTCAAAAGATAGGTTCTCGAGTTTGTGGAAGTTTGATGGAGAAGATGATTTAGTTCCTATTCAGAAGGTGTATGAGATCCTATTCATGATTGATTCTATTGATGACTATTTTTTGGTCAGTTACTGGAAATTAAGAAAAAAATTAGTTTTTGCTACCAAGGAAGACCTCACGATTGTGGAGAGGGAAGATAAGAATAAGATTCAGCACTATGTCACCAAGAAAGTACTCAAAGAATTTATGCAGCTGTTCATTTCAAGAATTGCTAAAGTGGATCCAAAACCTTATGGTGTCACGCCATTACAACACGCTGCAGAAGATGAAAGGGAGGATCTAGATATGATTCATCTTGAGAGCTTAACTAACATGAGTAAGCTAGATTTCCAGCAATGGCTCTTTATTTTCATTATTCTCAGCAAGGCTAGCAACATATTGACTATTATTGGCAATGTAACTGGCGTGACCAAGGCTGATCTAGTAAATATTTTGAGTACCGTTGAAAGGTCTGCTACCATGGAGTTCAAGGAAGCTCATAACCTTGGTGTTTGTACGGGCAGAACTAAACAATATGCAGAGCCCCAGACAGTTAATATTGTTTGTGGAAAAGGCTATTGTGACAACGAATTCCAATGAAGATGAGCAGTGAATTTGGGAACCTCAAACTGGGGGTTCTTTCACTGTTACAAGGGACATGGATGATGAACAACTTGACAGAGGAACTAAGATTACTCTCTTCATTAAGGAAGATCACCTGGAGTATTTGGAGGATGGGGTAATTTTAGAGCTTATGAAGAAGTATTCTGAGTTTAATGGCTCCATCTTTCTCTGGGCTAAGAAGACTAATGCGAAAGGGAAAGAAAAAGACTCCACAAAAAAGAAAATCAAGGGGGTTTCTCTTGAGTGGCAGCTCATTGATAAGAAACATCCAATCTGGTTGTGCAAATTAGAAAAGATAACCAAGAATGAATGTGCTTCTTTCTACAATAGTTTGATCTATGATTAGGAAGAATATCTTGCTGTCACTACTCCGTCTAAAGACAACTTGAAATTGATGCCATTCTTTTCAATCCCAACAAAGTTCCAGTTGATTCCTTTAATACCTGCAAGAATCCGAACAACCTTAAACTCTATGTTGGCATGCTGTTCATCATGGATAAAGATTCTCAAGTTCATCAGGAAGAATCTTATAAGGGAATGCGGTGAGATAGTGGGGAATGAAGGATTAGTCATGGGTGCAGCAACATATATTTTAAAGTTACTTAAGAAGAAATATAACCATTTTAAGAGCATGGTGATGAAAAATATGAGTAAAATAAGAAGTTTGCAGCTTGATGGACAACCAATGACTTGTTATTTTCAGTAGGAAGGGTTCCCCAAAGTGGCTTCCCATTTTAGGAGTGATGATGGAGCTTATTTCAATTTGGCAATTGAGAATGGGAACACTGATTATAATGTAATTGTTACAACCAAGGAAGATGATAAGAAATTTCGTGCAACCAACAAACAATATGAAAGAAATAATCCTTGGGGTCAAGGATTGATTGAAGGAGGGAGTATTTTTCAAGAGTTGTATAATCGGCTTTACAAGTCTCTGGTTTAACTTGTAAATTCAGCTAAAGAGCAAACGGCATCATATGTCTTCCCATCACGTGCAGGTGATGCACGTGAAAGGCTTAGGCTGTGTTTGCCAATTACCTTTCATTAACTCGGTTTATTTTCATTTCCTCTGTTTAGGTTTGTTACTATAAATAGGAAAGTAGATACTAATAAGGGGATCAGAAAAATATATTAATTTACTTTTTGCTTTGTGTTTATTTTTCTCTTCTCATCCTTTTCCTTTAAGATTTCCTTTATTGCTTCTCGAGTATGAATTATTTTCCAAATCTGAGCTCGTCATGACACACTCTAAACGGTGCCCCCTCCCACTACTACAGGGCTGACCTGACAAGCATTTTTATGTCAATAAACTCCAGAAACGTCCATGCCTAGAAACAATACATAGACAACTTGATTTTTCCGCAATGATCACCTACATTTTCTTTTACCTATGTCCTGTCAATACAACAATTGACAGAACTAAATCTTTTGAAAATTTAATGGGATTTGTTACTAACTCATGATTTACTTATGTAGATTAAAAAACTTTAAGAAAACTAAACAAAAAATTGTAGCAGGCTCAACTAAAACCATAAGAAATTCGAGAAAGACTGAAAAAATAATAACTATATACTGTATAACAAAAGCATATAAAATTAATCTTTGAATTCAAATACTTTAAAAAACCCTTATTCTTCATGAACCCACTTCTACTAAACAATATGTTTGGTTCCTCATAAAACCAAAGGAAACAAATTGCATAGAAACTTTTCTTTCTCTTTTGTATACTACTCCACAACACTAAAAATTTCCCAAATAAGCACAATTCAGCTATGCCTATAAACAATGTCAATCAATCAACAAATATGTTAATTTGTCTAATTAAAGGTTAAAAACTATGTAAGACCTCTTTGTGTCATTCCATCAAACAGATAGTGTACAATTTCAGTAAAAATCGAATCTAACCATAAAAATCCAGCGCCCACTTCCTCCAACCTTCTCTGGAATGAATACTAATATATAGAAAATAAACACAACAAAACTCCATAATTAGACAAGAAATCAA
Source organism: Panax quinquefolius (assembly GCA_020205615.1). Lineage (NCBI taxonomy): Eukaryota > Viridiplantae > Streptophyta > Magnoliopsida > Apiales > Araliaceae > Panax > Panax quinquefolius. The sequence continues at coordinate 14,373,383 of CM035173.1, read as the reverse complement.
GAAAAAAACCCAATAAATAGTCTAATCAAGGAAAAGACTCAACAGAATCATCAATCACATTTCAACAAGAAGACAATATCATCAATAAATAGTCTAATCATATAAGTGAAGAATCAGAAGAAATAAGCATAGATGAACAATAACCCACTTAAACACATCAATCAAACTCTTCTTCAATTCATTGCCCAACAAAATTCATGAACAATTTCTCAAGAAAATTGGCATGGAATTTGAAAAAGAAATCCAAGACCCAGATAAGAAATCACCTCAAAGAGGGAGAGAGAAGGCTTAGTGGGTGCTTTCTTGGTGAGGGCTGAGATTGTTTTCTTGTACAATGACGGCTGAGCTTGTCTTCTGCAATGGGTCTCTCTCAAGTTAATTCAAGGGTAAGAGCAGATAAAACCTCTCTTGAAAAGGCAGAAGCTTTGTACACAGGAGATTTTTTGATTGAGAGGGCTAGAAGAAGAAAGGAAACACGGGAGACCGGGGGTCGGGGGACGGGGGGCGGGGGGCGAGAGGTTGGTGGGCCAAAGAATTAAAAAAAAAATTAAGTTAAACGACGTCTAGAGGTGAGTTTCGGGAAGAAGGGTGGAAAACAGAGGTACCTTCCATGAATGGAGCATATTAAATTCATTAATTATTTTTAAGCTCAAATATTAAATTTATATTTTTCATTGATGAACTACGGGTAAAAAAATATAATATATCCAAAATTATAAAAATAAAAAAGTCGAGCGTGACAAATCACCAAAACCTACATAATATTATGTTCGGATTGAAGTAATAAATAAGAGAATGAAATGACTCGTTCTTACGGAATAAAAAAAATTATATTTTGTTGCGATTCAAAAGGATTGAACCATTATATTATTTTTTTTGAAATTTTGGACTGACTCATTCAATTATAATAGAATAAATTATTCTAATCTCTATTTCATTACTTCAATCCAAACACAAATACAGTATTAAACTGTTAAATGATATTAGACGAATTAGAAAGATCACAAACCAATCTCAAAACGGATTTGCTATCTCGTTTTTATCCAAAAAAGAAAGAAAAGAAAAAGGTTTGTTAGCTTCTAGGCCAAGAATTGAGAGTGAAAATGCATCTGGTCATTTCTATCTTAATTATTTAGTATTATAATTGTTGATACTATTTTTGGGAATCTCTTTGTTAACGCTAAAATTTTACCACGTGTCATAATCATTAAAAACGCGTTCAATTTTGTACAGAAACTGTTAGAAATAAGTTTGACAAAATAAATATTAAAGCATTTTGAGGCTTAATTTATTGTAGGACCCACATTCCGGAAATGTAAGATCTTTGCACCAATGTGTTCTCCTTCATGAGCAGTATAACTTGGTATATTTATGTGTTCAAATTCATTAAGAATTGAATGAGAAAATTGACTCCAAAGTCACCTACTTGATTGTTAAAAGTTGCAAAAGTCCCACATAGGGCATTAGAGGAAAAATTGAAGTCTTTATATATGGGATGTTTGCTCACTAGGGCCCCAAGGGGCACCCCATTTTTGTGGAAGGGAGAGGACCTAGCCAATACATGGTTCAAACCCACATCGCAAGATTTCGTCGTCCCTCGGTAGGACTTGATTGGAGCTTAGGCATGGTGGGTCATGATATATAACTTTTTGGAAAAAATCTATTTAATTTATTATTAGATTTTGTTTAAGTTATATCAATACTACGTAGTTTTGACTGACTTCAACTGTAAGACCCCGAAATTTTTAAATAAAAAGGAATTTCCTTTATTTATTATTTTGAAATAGTAAGGGTTGATTTGATTAATGTGGATAGTTAAGGGTTAAATACGCAAATATTTCAAAATAAGCAAGTGGTTATAAAATATTCATTATCGTTAGAATATTCGTTTGGTCGTGGAATATTAAATCTTTTTGAATATTAAATTTACTCGCAAGCGACCATGTGTGGGCCCCATAATGGAAAGCGATTGGATGAAGAAAACGACAAATATAAGTTGTTTTTAAATAATTCAGCGTAGTTATTCACAATTATCTTGTTGGAATACCCGGTGGTTAAAACACACTAATACGCGTTGTTGAACGAGAAGACACCAGTATTGCACCAATTATTGATTCTTACGTAAGAAGCGCACTACTCAATAATGGTTACGATAATTCTTATTCAATATTTTATTGAGTTAATAATTCTTCAAGTTGATATTTTATATTCTTTGTTGTTTCAATAATTGTCATTTACAAGATTTTCATTATCGAAGCAATAATTCATATTATCCTAATAATATTATTAGATAACATTATTATTGCAATGTCTAGAAAGTTCTCATCAAGGAGAGGTTTGGTCACCTAATCATTGCTTGAAGAAGAAGAAATTCTTATTGAAAGCCCCTCTTTCTGGAACCGCCTGGTTGTCGATATTGTGATTATGTAATATTATTTGTGAATAATTAATTATTGATTTATATGATGAGGAAAATATTGATTTTATGTGGATATAGATGGAGAAAATTTTAAAATGACAATTGTTGAAAATTAATATTTTATCTTTTTCTCGATAAAATAATTCATTTAAATATATTATTTTAATAATATATTAACTATGATATTTTTACAACGAATGTGGGATATATGATGTAACAACCCCAAAATAGGTCCATTCCATCCAACCCATTCTCGAGTCGCCAAATATATGGTACGAAAAATAACTACAACTTTATTACAACAATTGTCGTGCAAAATACAACAACACATATATCTTTGTGAGTTTGGATACAAATATATACCAACTCAGTAGCACGTCACAATGACACCTTACATAAAGGTATAGTCAAAAACCTGCTTTTAGAAATTAGAATCTTTGGGAAGTGCTCAAGAAACCTTCATACATGGGGAGGCCATGCTTTTTTAGGTTATGGTAGATATCATATAGCCACGTAATTATCCTTGTTGACCTAATAAACCCCAAAGAAAAACGCGAAGATTACTATCATATTCTTCCCAATGGTGAGTCTTCTCTTGACATATCATTATCTCCACTGCTCTCTAATTGGGTATTATACTCCAAACAAACACCAAGATTATATAGGTAGTGCTTGTAAATATACTCGCAAGTGGATGAGCACAACCATGTCTTATGATAACACGAGGTTGTATGTCATTAGACATCTTGTATGATAGTGACAAAACACCCTTCCAAGTTAAATTCACCTCACCTCAACATCTATAGACCACCACTCTATTCCTCGCTATCCCCCGCTTTCGACCCAAATGCACTACACTTTTATTACACGAAAGGAATTGTGAAACAAAAGGGTGAAAGCACAACTAGCTCAAGAAAGAATATTATGACTAAAGATAAATAAATTATCAATAGTCTTCATCAAGAATAAATCGTAGATTTAGAACATATGGTAGATGATAAAACTTTTCAACCATAGTTGCGTTTGAATGAAGCGATCCATTAGAAGAGTCAAATAGACTATAAAGTCTATTGTCTTCTCCATGTTAAAAATCCACCAACAATGTTTTATCCTCGTAACATCAATCAACAATTCCTCATCCACAATCACGTGTATAACTCATAATCGTAATTGTAGTTCTAAATTCCTTTCTCATCCAAGACAAAGATAATTTTCATCACTTGTCTTTACCGAAACATCAAAGATCACTATTATACCAAATCACGAGCCTCTGCTCATAATCATACTAATAAATTCATCTTTTGCACCACGGGCCAAAGATATTCATCAACAGTTCATCTTTACACTACAGGCTAAAGATATTCAACAACGGGACATCTTTGCATTACAAGCCAAAGATATTCATCAATAATTCATCTTTGCACTACAGGCTAAAGATATTCAACAACAAGACATCTTTGCATTACGAGCAAAAGATATTCATCAATAATTCATCTTTGCACTACCGGCTAAAGATATTCAACAACAGGTCATCTTTGCATTACGAGCAAAAGATATTCATCAATAATTCATCTTTGACCATCAAGCTAAAGATATTCAACAACAGTCATCTTTGCATTACGAGCAAAAAGATATTCATCAATAATTTATCTTTGCACTCTCACTAAAGATATTCATCGATTGGTCATGTTCATTTAAACACCTGCTCATCTTTGCACTACAGCCAAAGATATTCTTCGAAATCATTCATCTTTGCATTGGTTTTATCCACGTCCAAAAATACCTCAAAAATAATCATAGTGGTGTAAAATTCAAGAATGATCAAAACATGGATACAATCAAAGCTAGTATCCGAATAGACATTTTAGACGAAAAGAAAAATTTTCATTTTAGATGAATAGTCTTAGATATCGTGAATAGTCAGATATCGTGAATAAGTAACTCAAACACCAAAAGATAGAAATTCCACAAAAAAAACATCTTCACGCTTAAGCTGAATAGTACTCGTGAATAGTAACTCGTGAATAGTAACTCATGAATAGTAACTCGTGAATAAGTAACTCATGAATAAGAACTTGACATGAAAAAGTTCCAAATTTGATAAAAACTTCGTGATCAACATTTCAACATAATGATATTGAAGAAATAATATCATTACGAAAAAAAAAAATAATATCCTTACCTCGAAAAGACAAGATTTAGTTGAAACAGGATATAGTCTTTGAAGGAACTTGCATCGTCTAACAATACTCAAAGTATACTCAAAATACTCACAAGAATACACTCGATAATATAGAGAGAAAGAGAGAACTTGTTTACGGTGTGATTTTCAATTCTAACTTAGCCTCTATTTATAGGAAAATGTTAAGACGCTCAAGCGCACTTAACCTCAACTTTGATGGCTTTACCGCTACTATTCCACCCACCAAAAATCAGCCATCTTCCCCAACAACCAAGAGTGGGGCCCACTCAATTCTAGAATTTTCCACCAAAACCTAATTTCCGAATCGGTTACCTCTTAAAATTCATAACAAATCATACGTTCATTTTAATGGTTCAAAATTTGTGGACATATACTCAACTTATATATGTATAACATATCCAAAATTACAACGATCCAACTATTCGGATCAAAATTTATAACTCACGCAATATAGTTTGAAGAACAACGATTTTTTTGGACTATTAGTCCTTCGTATCGATTTCATTCAAAATTTCACCACGAAATATCTACAAAGAATTTTTGGGTGATTCAAATTTCTACTGATTAGCTTACTTCTAGGGCTTTCTTTTGATATATGGTTCATCTCTTAACTCATTATACACAAAGAGTTATGGATTTTACAAAATCAAGTAATAAACTAATTTTTCCGAAAATCCCATATTTTGTTCTCCATTTCGACAAATATCTTGATAAAACACCTCATCATTAATTCCTTCACTTATAACCACATAAATAAATTCATCATTTATATCCACATCAAATAAATATTTTCTTATCATATGAATCAATAATTAATTATTCACAAATAATATTATAGAATCACAATTATGACAACCAAAGCCGCTTCTGAGAGAGGGGCTTTCCAATAAGGATTTCTCCTTCTTTGGCGCCGCAATTATTAGTGACCAAACCTCTCCTCGATGTAACTTTCTAGACATTGCCAATAATGCTATCTAATAATATTATTTAAATAATATGAATTATTGATCCGATAATGGAGATAATGTGCGAGACAATTATTGAACAACAATAATATAAAATATCAACGCAAAGAATTATTGAATCAATAAAATAAAATATTGAACAAGAATCTCTGTGAAAATTATCGAGTAGTGCCTTCTTACGTAAGGATCAATAATTCAACAATATCTTTAACGATCTGGCAGCTATCTTTTGTGCAACCAACCAATGCCATTCATCGTATTTTACCAACCGGGTATTCCAACAATGTTAATTCGAGAACGATTACGTCGTTATTTATAAAAACTTAATTTTGTCGCTTTTCTTCATCCAAGCGCTTATTCTCATTATGGGGCCCACAATAGTCAATGGGCAAATCATTTAATATTCCCCGACGTAAAGAATATTCCACGACCAAACGAATATTCCCGACAATAATGAATACTTTATACCCTCACGTATTTTGAAAAAAAAATTTCATATATCACCCTTAACTTTAACTTTTATCAATTTAACCATTTACTTGAATAGAAAAATTGAATACTTTTATTTCATAAAATTCGGGGTCTTACATATGAGTATACGAGGAGGAAGAGTATTTTTGTTGCAATAAATGTTTAAAACATGTTAAACATGCCTGCGTGGACCCCATTTATTGATGAAATTTGATTATACTTTTAAAAAAATCGCTTGGTTTGTGGATTTCGGTCAATTTCTATTTGGAATTTGGAAAAACTTTCTTCTGCAAAGTTGTAGAGAATTGAAATTCTATATAAAACTCATGAGATTCGAATTTTCTGATGAAATGACTATTTATTATGAATTATTGAAGTTCAAGTTCAAAATAATTGATTTTGGGAGTTTAAAATATTTTTGTAAGAAAAAACGTTTTTTGTTGTAATTGAGTGGCTCACATGTGTTATAAATGATCTTAAATCAGATTTCTAAGGTGGGCTTGAATATTTTTAAGAAATATTATTATTTTATTAAATTTTACTAACTTTTGTGTTCTAAAAGCGTTTTCCTATAAATAGGGTCTTGGGTTAGAATTGAAAATCACACCGAAATCAAATTTTCTCTCTCTATATTATCGGCGTATTCTTGTGAGTATTTTGAGTATACTTTGAGTATTGCTAGATGCGGCAAAGTTCCTTCAAAGACTATACCCTAGATTCTAGCTAAGTCTCGATCTTTCGAGGTGGGATATTATTTTTTTTCGTAATGATATTATTTCTTCAATATCATTATAATTGAAATGTTGATTTGAAGTTTTATCAAATTTGGAACTTTTTCATGCTCGGGGTTACTATTCATGGGTTACTATTCATGAAGTTATTATTCACGAGTTCTTTATTCATGAGTTCTTATTCACGAGTTACTATTCACGAGTACTATTCATGTAAGCGTGAAGATGTTTTTGTGGAATTTCTATCTTTTGGTGTCGAGTTACTATTCACGATACTGGCCTTTCATTCACGATACTGATCTTATTCAATAGAAAAATAAAATTTCTTCTTTTAAGTCTAAAACATCTATTCTCGGATACTAACTCGATTGTATCCATGTTTTGATCATTCTTGAATTTTACACCACTATGATTATTTTTGAGGTATTTTTGGACGTGATAAAACCAAGTACGAATCCTTAATCCTTAATCCTTGTCATTTTGTTTCAATCGGATTCGCTTCTTTAAAAAATATTTTTCATCATCCTCGGTCTTAAATGATGATATTATGGAATATCTTTGGCAGTAGTGCAAAGATGAATGATTTCTTAAGAATATCTTTGGCACGTAGTGCAAAGATGAATGATTTCTGAAGAATATCTTTGGCCGTAGTCTGCAAAGATAAACAGTGTTTAAATGAATACGACCAATCGATGAATATCTTTGGCTCAGTAGTGCAAAGATGAATATTTGATTCCGATGTATATTGATTGATGTTACGGGATAAAAGATGAGACGATGAACTTTTAAATTCATACATAGAAGATAGTAGTTTGCATTCTCTACTTAACTCTTCTAATGAATTATTATTTCATTGCGAATATTGATTTAAAATTTGTTGTCTATCAGATTCTATTATATTTTTCCTGTTGAAGACTAACGATAATTTGTTGTATATTATCTTAGTCATAATATACTTTCTTGAGCTAGTTGAGCTCACCCTTTTCCTTTTGTTCCATTTTTCTCGTGGAGGCGAGAATATAGCGAGTGCAGTCTGGGTATGGAATGAAGGTTTTAGAAAGGATTGTTTAGTAGTCCTCACCATTTTTGTAAAATAATGTATCAATAAATGTGATGAGGATTTATTTGAGTATAAATGTTGTCTAGAAGATAATATTTGTATTCAAACTCACAGTTTTACTGTTGTAATAATAAAGTTGTAGTTGTTTCTGTACCATGTATTGACAACTCAGAATAGGTGATGTATACCTATTTTGGGGGCGTCACATCAACGGTAATAAACCGCCTACTTATTCTATAAATTAGTTTATCTTACAGAATAAGTTCATTTTTTCCCGTTCCTTCCCTTCCATAAAATCCCGTTCTTCATTCTTTGCAAAAATACCGTTCTGCAGAATCCCGTTGTTGCATTTCCGTTTCTGATCATTCCCATTATTTGTAAAGTGTTGCAGTAAGTTTTTTCTTCATACATGCATCATTAATATTCATATAAGTTCAGTACATAACATAGAAATTGGTTCGATGTGTTCTTAATTTTGAAGTGCTTCTAATTAAGAACTTGAAATTCGTTTTATCTTGGGAAGCAATTATTCAATTAATCATTAACACCAGTGAGGGAATAAATTTGCTTTAAGGACACTTTGTGAATTCAAAGGACTCGGATTTAGTTGTTACTCATTTTATATTTTGTTTATGTTCTGCATAAATTTTATTTTATATTTACATATATTAAATAATACTATATATTTTACGGAATACAATCTTAAAGTAAATTTTTTGTTCTGTAATTATAGTTTTATTTAATATAATTCTGTAATTTGTTTCTATATTAAACTTTTAAAACCGAAATTACAGTTTAAATATTTCAACAGAAAATTGTTTTATAAAACAAGTTTTTTGAAGAAACTGAATTTGATTCATTGAAATTCTGTAAATTTTGTTGTATATAAATACATAGTTTTACATGTTAATATAAAGCCACAAGGAATACTGTTAATATTGCATCTCCATTTTTCAATCAATGAGTGCAGTAAGTTTAATATGCATGGTGCATGCAATATTTTAATATTATTATTGGTATAAACGAATGATGTAACATTGAAATTTGTTTACGATAATGATAAAGATGTTAATATATATACTATTATGTTATTATAGTATTCGCAAAATGATAGCATGTTAATATATATACTATTATGTTATTATAAGTATTTTGCAAAATGATTGCATATTACATGAATATTATATATATTAAATGTTAACCGATTTATATTATGTTATTATATATATATTTCTAAACTACAATTATTGTTTAATATATATATGAGTAATATAAATAGTATTCTCGTTATTTGTTTAAATAGTATTGAATGTTAAAGATAGATATATGTTTATGAGCATTGTATTAAATTGTAATAAAATTTGTCTAATTATTGTATATAAATTTGTTAAACAAAGAATTTTGTAAATTAAAGTTGTAATGTAATTTGTTAATGTAAATTTTTTTGCAAAATAAATTTTACAACATAAATTTTGTAAACAAAATTTGTTTGAATTTTGCAAACAAAATTTGTTGTTTAAATTCTGTTAAATTTTGTACAACAAAAATTTATTTCTGTTTATTAATAGTTTTATTCTTATATAACAAAAATGGCATCTACAAGCACTATTCCTGTCGTGAGTATGTCTTATGGAGAAAAGCCTAAAAAGTTCAATGGAACTGATTTCAAGCGTTTGCAACAAAAGATACTCTTCTATCTCACAACACTGAACTTAGCAAGGTTTCTACAAGAGGACTGTCGTACTCTTGTTGAATGAGAAATTGACAAGGAAAAGGTGGATGCAGTTGATGCATGGAAACATGCAGATTTCCTTTGCAAAAATTATGTAATGAATAGATTAGACAATACACTGTATAATGTGTATTGTACAATTCAAACTGCAAAGGAACTTTGGGAATCTTTAGACAAGAAATATAAAACTGAAGATGCTGGCATGAAAAAATTTATTGTTGGTAGATTTCTTGACTATAAAATGATAGATTCTAAAGCAGTCATCACTCAAGTTCAAGAATTACAAGTAATTCTACATGATATTCATTCTGAAGGAATGTCATTAAGTGACTCATTCCAAGTTGCAGCAATGATTGAGAAACTTCCACCATCATGGAAAGACTTCAAGAATTATCTGAAGCATAAACGCAAAGAGATGAATCTTGAAGAACTGATTATGCGACTTAGGATTGAAGAGGACAATCGAGGATCTGAGAAAAAGACTGGGAAAAATTTCATTAAAATAAAGGCAAATGTGGTAGAACAAAGGCCAAACAACAACAAAAAGAAGCTTGAAGGCAAAGATACCTTCAAAGCCAAAAAGAAATTAAAAGGCAAATGCTTCAACTGTGGCATTCCAGAACATAAATCAAGTGAATGTCGCAAGCCAAAGAAAGTCAAGAAAGAACAAAAGGCTCAAGAAAATGTGACAAAACTGGAAAAACTTTCTGAAAATATTTCAGACATGAATCTTTGTGCAGTTATATCTGAATGTAACTTGGTAGGAAACCCTAAAGAATGGTACGTGGACAATGGGGCTACTCGCCACATTTGTTCCAACAAATGGATGTTTTCTACTTACAAACCAGTAGAAAATGATGATTAACTCTACATGGAAAACTCCTCAAGTTCAAAGGTTGAAGGACGTGGAAAGATTGTACTAAAAATGACATCTGGCAAAGAACTGACTTTGAACGAAGTGCTTCATGTGTCAGATATCCGAAAAAATCTAGTTTCTGGGTCACTACTTAGCAAGAATGGCTTTAAGTTGGTGTTTGTGTCTGATAAATTTGTACTCACTAAAAATGATATGTTTGTAGGAAAGGGCTACATGACTGATGGACTATTTAAGATGAATGTTATGACTGTTGTACCAAAGTCTATTGATAATAATAAAATTAATTCTTCTACTTACTTGTTAGAATCTTCAAATATATGGCATGCTAGATTTGGACATGTTAATTATAATACTTTACGTAGATTAATACGCCCCAAAATAGGTATACATCACCCATTTTGAGTCACAATAACATGGTACATAAAATAACTACAACTTTATTAATACAACATAAAAACTTTATGACATATAAATCAGAGTTTAAATACAAATATTGTCATCTGTATAATATTCACACCCAAATAAGTCCTCATTACAATTATTGGTACATTATTTTACAAAAATGGTGAGGACTACTAAAACAACTTTCTAGAACCATCATTCCATACACCCGACTAGTAACTCGCTACATTCTCGCCTCCCGAGAAGAAAAAAATGGAACAAAAGGAAAAGGGGTGAGCTCAACTAGCCCAGTAAAGAATATTATGACTAAGATAATATAGAACAAATTATCGTTAGTCTTCAACAGGAAAAAAATCTGATAAAATACAATAGACAACAAGTTTCAGATCAATATTCGCAGCGAAAATAATAATTCATAGAAGAGTTACGTAGAGAATGAAATCTACTATAATCTATGAATTTAAAAGTCCATCATCAATATTTTATCCCTTATAACATCAATCAATATACATCTTGAATCAAATATTCATCTTTGCACTACAGCCAAAGATATTCATCACCAATCATGTTCATCTCAACACTGTATCATCTTCAGCACTACGCCAAAGATATTCATAAGAAAATCAACCATCTTTGCACTACACAAGCCAAAGATATTCAAGAATATCATCATTTAGGACCGAGGATGATGAAAAATATTTTAAAGAAAATGAATCCAAAGGAAACAAAAGAACAAATATTAAGGATTCGTACTTTTAAACAATCCGAAGTTCAAAAATACTTCATAAATAATCATAGTGAAGTAAAATTCAAGAATGATCAAAACATGGATACAATCAAAGCTAGTATCCATAATAGATATTTTGGACAAAAAAATGAAAATTTAATTTTTCCGTGAATAAGTCGATTCGTGAATAAGGTCGTGATATACGTGAATAAAGGCCGTATACGTGAATAAGAACCTCCCACACTAAAAAGACAAGAATTTCACAAGAAAAATATTACCAATATTCCGGCATAATGATATTGAAAGAAATAATATCATTTTTTTAAAAAAATAATATCCCTTACCTCGAAAAAACAGATTTCTTCGACCGAATATCGATATAAGGTCAAGGAACTTGCACCAGATAAAGAACACTCAAAGTATCAAAATACTCACAAGAATACGCCGATAATATAGAGAGAGAGAGAGAAAACTTCAGCTTTCTGTGTGATTTTCAATTCTAACCCAAGACCCTATTTATAGAAAAATGCTTAGAACACCAAAGCGTAAAAATTTAATAAAATATTAATATATATTTATAAAAATTCACGCCCACCTCATTACCAATCTGATTTCAAACATCATTACCAAGAGTGACCCACCTCACCCAAATAAAAAAATATTTTTTATTAAAAATATTAAAACTTCAAAAAATCAATTATTTCGAACTTCTAAACTCAATAATTCATAATAAATAGCCCTTTTATCGTAAAAATTCAAACCTTATGTCCTTTCCATAGGAAATTTTATTCTCTACAACTTTAGTAAGAAAGTTTTTCCAAATTCCAAATGTAAATCGACCAAATCCACAAACTGATTTATTTTTTACAAACTATAATCAAATTTCAAATAAGAAATGGGGTCCACAAACATGAAAAACATGTTTTAAATATTTTTAGTAACAAAAAAATACTCTTCCTCCTCATATATTCATATATCCCACATTCATTGTAAAAATATCACCATTATTATATTATTAAAATATAATAATATATTTAAATGAATTATTTTATCGTAAAAGATAAAATATCAATTTTCAACAATTGTCACATTAAAATTTTCTCCATCTATATCCACATAAAATGAATATTTTCTTTATCATATAAATCAATAATTAATTATTCACAAATAATATTACGTAATCACAATATCGACAACCAGTGCCGCTTCCCAGAAAGAGAGGGGCTTTCCAATAAGGATTTCTCCTCATCACGCCAATTAATTAGGTGACCAAACCTCTCCTTAGATGTAACTTTCTAGACATTGCCAATAATGTTATCTAATAATATTATTCAAATAATATGAATTATTGATCCGATAATGAAAAATATCTCGTGTAGAAGGACAATTATCAAAACAACAATAATATAAAATATCAACGTAGCAATTATCAATCAATAAAATAAAATATCGAATAAGAATTATCGTAAATAATTATCGAGTAAAGCCTTTTCACGTAAGAATCAATAATCGTGCAATACCGCAATACATCGTGTTTTAACCAATTTTTTTAACCACATTTCCAACAAGATTAATCTGTAAATAACTACGCCATATTTATAAACAACTTATACTTGTTGCTTTCTTCATCCAATCGCTTTTCATGGGGGCCACATAAGGTCAAGGCTACTACTGTCATTGCATTTAATATTCCCCCGACAAAGAAGAATATTCCACGACCAAACGAATATTCTCCGATAAAACAATGAATATTTTATAACCACTTGCTTATTTGAAATATTTATGATTTTACCCATAACTAACCACATTAATCAAATCAACCCTTACTATTTCAAAATAATAAATAGAGGAAATTTAATTTCATTTATAATAAGTTGGGGTCTTACAACCTCCCTCCTTATGAAATTTCATCCTCGAAATCGACGACGATTCTGTGTTTCAAAAGGTGAGGATACCTCGCTTTCATTTTTGCTTCCAACTCCCGTGTCATTTCCTCAATAAGACGGTTCCTCCACAAAACTTTAACTTGTGGTACGACCTTTCAGTACGTAAGACATGCTCCTTCCTATCCAAGATCTTGACAGTACCTCCTCGTGACGTTAAGTCTTCTCATTATCTCATCCTGCTTCTAACTCAATAACGTGGTTCGGGTCTTTCACATATTTACGGCTACGATATATGAAAAAATATTATGAACACGAGACATACTTGAGGTAACGCGAGTCTATAGCTACATTTCCTACTCTCACCAAGAATCAAATGGACCAATAAATCGTGGATCGAGCTTTCCTCTTTCCCAAATCTTGTAACTCCTTCCATGGGCAACACGCAACAATACATGATCCCCAATACTAAATTCCACGCCCTTTCGATGAAGATCCGCATAACTCTTTTGTCGATCCTGCGCCGCTTTGTATACGCTTGTCAAATCATTTGGATCTTTTCCATAGTCATACGCATCTAACTCGGTCCCAACAATGTTGCTTCACCCACCTCATCCCAACATATCGGAGAGCTTACACTTTCGTCCATATACAATGCTTCAATGGAGCCACACCTATACTTGCTTCGATAACTCGTTGTCAGGAGAATTCCACCAATGGTAAATACTTATCCCAACTCCCTTTGAAATCTAGGACACGTAGTCTTAATAGATCTTCAAGAGTTTGAATAGTCCTCTCTCGATTGTCCGTCCGCTTGAGGATGGTATGCCAATCAATCAAATTCGCGCTCATAGCTTTTTGCAAGCTAACCCAAAATCGTGAAGTGAATCTTGGGTCACGATCCAAACTATGGATACCGGCATGCCATGCAATCTCACAATCTCATTTACATACATACGAAAGCAAGACGCTCAAGGAATAAGTCTCCGATGACGGCAAGAAATGAGCAGACTTTGGTTAATCTATCAACAATAACCCAAATAACATTTATACCTTGAGAAACCGTGGGAAGACCCAGAATCTAAATCCATGGTAATGTGTTCCCACTTCCATTTCGAATCTCAAGTGGTTGCAATGGACCCTTAGGTACTTGATGCTCCGCCTTTACACGCTGACAAGTTAAACACCTCGAGATAAACTTCGCGATCTCTCTCTTCATATTGTTCCACCAAAATGTATGTCAAGATCACGATACATTTTGGTACTTCCAGATGGATTGCAAATGGTGTATTGTGTGCCTCCATCATGATCTTGTACTTCAAATCGTAATCGTTAGAACACAAAGTCCGGAGTGGACTCAAGTATTCCTTCTTCATCGATTCTTGCTTCCTAATAACACCTTCAGACTTTCTTCTTCATACGCATCACCCGGTCTCATGGGGTTGAGCAACTTTAACTTTATCGATTAAAGTCGGTTCTATGCGATATACTTGACATCATCGCACTCGCTCTCCTCGCAAAAAATATGATCTTCTACTCAACGCTACCCTACCACGCTTGCTTTTCCAGATGGTATCAATGGTGTGGTCATAATCTTTAATAACTCGAGCCAACGCCGCTGCCGCATGTCGAGTTCCTTTTTGGGTGAAGAAATATTTGAGGCTTTTATGGTCCAATATATATCCACTTTCTCCCCATATAGATAGTGCCTCCAGATCTTTAGCGCAACGAAAACGATCATCACCGCTAACTCTAGATCATGAGTAGGATAATTCCTCTCATATTCTTTAAGTCGTCGCGAGGCATAAAGCTATGACTTTCCCATGTTGCATGAGAACACATCCTAACCCTTTGCCCAAGCATCATCAGAGATAACAAATCCATCCGAACCGATGGTATTGTCGTAACAGTGCCAAAATGAGTCTCCTCTTAAGCTCTTGAAACTCTTCTCGCATTCCTCGCCCATACGAATTTTGTATCTTCCGAGTCACCGAAGTTAATCGAGTAGCGATTCGAGAAAATCCTTCCACGAATCTCCGATAATAACCAAATAAGCCCAAAAAGCTACGATTTTGCCACCGACTTTTGGTTGTTCCCAACTTTAGATTGCTTCAATCTTCACCGGTCAACAGATACTCCATGTTTTGACACCACGCGCCCAAGGAATGCTACTTCCTCAAGCCGTAACTCGCATTTCTTCAACTTGGCATATAACTTGTTTTCACGAAGCCTTTTCGAGTACCAAATTTCAAATGGTGCTCATGATCTTCACGACTTTTGAATATATGAGAATGTCATCAATAAAGACAACAACGAATCGATCCAAATATTCCTCAAATACTCTGCTTCATCATATCCATGAAAGTCAGCAGGAGCATTAGTCAATCCAAAAGACATGACTAAGAATTCATAATGCCCGCATCGAAGTTCTCAAGGCGCTTTGAATATCCTCGCCTAATCTTCACCGATGATATCCGTAATCGAAGATCGATCTTTGAAAAGAATTGTGGCTCCTTAATCGGGTCAAACAGTCATCAATACGAGGTAATGGATACCTATTCTCGATGGTGACATGGTTCAATTCTCGATAGTCAATAATACAAAGTCGCATACTCCCGCTTTTTTCTTCTTTACAAATAAAACAGAGCACCCCAAGGAGATGTACTAGATCGAATGAAACCGATGTCCAACAACTCCTCGTAGTTGGACCTTTAACTCCTCAAGTTCAATAGAGCCATTCGATATGGGTTTTAGAAATGGGCTTTGTACTGTGTTCAAGATCAATAAAGAATTCAACTTCACGCTCGGGGTAGACCGAAGTTCTTCAGAAATACGCCGTGAAATTTACTAACAACAAGAATATTATTCAAATCGACGTGTCTTTATTCAAATCCATAACATGGGCTAAGAAAGCTCGACATCCGCTTTTTAATAAACGAATAACTTTATGACTTGATATGATAAAACAATGATTGATTTTAATGGTTTAGTTGTTTGAATTCAGATAACAAAGTTGGTTAGAATATGAAAACTAACAACCTTACGAAAATAATCAATTTTGGTACGATGAGTAGTTAACCAATCAATCCCTAAAATCACATCAAAAGCAAGTATCTTTAAAGAGATAAGGTCAACAGTAATGTGATGGTGCCAACTTGATCAAACAAGATTTATAAATAAAGGATGTGATGAAAGTTTCTCCTAATCTGAGTCTCCACAGATAAATCAAAGTCTAATTTCTCCTGAGTTAAGTTTAAACGCTGAGCACAAGCAGAGAGAGAAAATGAATGGGTAGCACCCAGATTCAGTAAGGTATAAACTTCGCAAGAATTTATGATTAGCTTACCCGTGATCACCTCTCGCTTTGGGTTCCTCGATTTTGACCACCACGACAAACGCTTCTTCCAGAACCGCTGATTTTGACTTTTTTCGGGATGTACTTTTGAGTCACCATCCTCACTGGACTTGGTTTCGCCACCGCATAATCTCGAGCGATATGTCCTTCCTTTCCACAATTATAACATACCTTGAACTGTGTAGGGCGCTTGAATGATATGTCCTCTTTTCCCATTTTATAAGATACGACCGGTGGTCGCTTCTCTCCTTAGTAACCAGCTTGTTACCGGTGTCGACGCCTTCACATCGTCATTGTTGAATCTCCTCTTTTAAAATCTCCTCCCGACTCGCTTCTTCTATTCTCATGGCCATGATTACCACCAGAGTGGTTACCGCTTTTGTCCGTATTTTTCTTTCTCCGCCGGTTATCGTTGTTCGATGATCACCGCCACCAGATGATCCTCGGTCAGGGTCCCCATTGAACGTATTTCGCTATCTCGCCTAATAATCGAGCCCTCGCTGACAACATCCTAATAGAGAGAAAATTTATGAGAAATGAGATATCGACGACGCCGGTTTCAAACCTCTCTCGTAAACATCCGCGCATATACGCTCCTCATTCTCCACCAAATGAGGTGCAAACTCGATAACTCGCAAACTTCGCCTCGATCGGGACACCGCCATGTTGTTTTGTTCCAATCTAATAAACTCCACTTCCTTCATATGATTTAATACTTTCGTGAAAGTACTTGTCATTGAAAAGTTTCAAACGCCTCCCAAGACATGCCGAAAAGGCCGGATGGGTACGCTTCACGATTCCCACCAAGAATCACCTCATTACGGAACATAAAGGTGGCGAATGGAACCTTCGTTCTCTCCGCATCCCAAGACATCGAATATCTTGGTAATTTGTTCACCCACGCTTCGCTTTTTAATCGATCCGCTTTCCCTGCACTCGTGGTCCCAACTTTTGAATCGCTTGGTCAGATAAACCGCAAGGCTGCTTATTATTTTTCCACCGTATTTTGTGCACGAAGTCTCCTCGTCTCGATTTTGCATGAATCGCAAAAAGCTTCTAAACATCCCGCTGCTCATCATCTCGCTCAAGGTGTTGTTGCATGAGGAACATTGCCACCTTGTATGACGTTCTCCTCGTCAGCGAGTAAAGGTGTCTCCACTGGTTCTCATTTACTCCATCATAACATTCTCAAATGACATTCTCAAATACCGCCATAAAAACAAGGGTTAATTAAAGAAATCAACATATCACATAATATCCCTATATATCGACCAACCAACAAATAAGCTTAGTAGTACACACACTAGCTAAGGATTTACTCGCCTCTCCTCCTAGTTCTATTCCCCGATCTCCGCCAGAGATCATATCCCTAAGCTCGATATTAATCATGACGCCCCCAAAATAGGTATACATCACCCATTTTGAGTCACAAATAACATGGTATGTAAACAACTACAACTTTATTAATACAACATATAAAAAACTGTGAGTTTAAATACAAATATTGTCATCTAGATAATATTCACACCCAAATAAGTCCTCATTATAATTATTGGTACATTATTTTACAAAATGGTGAGGACTACTAAAACAACTTTCTAGAACCATCATTCCACACCCCGACTAGAACTCGCTACATTCTCGCCTCCCCGAGAAGAAAAATGGAACAAAAAGGAAAAGGGTGAGCTCAACTAGCCCAAGAAAGAATATTACGACTAAGATAATATAGAACAAATTATCGTTAGTCTTCAACAGGAAAAATCTATAAAATACAATAGATAACAAGTTTTAGATCAATATTCGCAATGAAAATAATAATTCATGTAAGAGTTACGTAGAGAATGAAATCTACTATAATCTATGAATTTAAAAGTCCATCATCAATATTTTATCCTCAGTAACATCAATCAATATTCATCTTGAATCAAATATTCATCTTTGCACTACAAAAGCCAAAGATATTCATCACCGGGTCATGTTCATCTCAACACTGCTCATCTTTGCACTACTACGCCAAAGATATTCATAAAAAATCAACCATCTTTGCACTACAAAAAGCCAAAGATATTCAAGAATATCATCATTTAGACCGAGGATGATGAAAAATATTTTAAAAAAACGAATCCAAAGGAAACAAAAGAACAAATATTAAGGATTCAGATTTTAAACAATCCAAGTTCAAAAATACTTCATAAATAATCATAAGGAAGTAAAATTCAAGAATGATCAAAACATGGATACAATCAAAGCTAGTATCCATAATAGATATTTTTTAGACAAAAATAAAAATTTAATTTTTCTCGTGAATAAGGTCAGATTCGTGAATAAGTGTCAGATATATGTGAATAAAGATACGTGAATAAGAACCCCACACTAAAAGACAAGAATTTCACAAGAAAAATCTTACCAATATTCCTAAGATAATGATATTAAAAGAAATAATATCATTTTTTTAAAAAATAATATCCCTTACCTCGAAAAAATACAAGATTTCGACCGAATATCGGATATAAGTGTCAAGGAACTTGCACCAGATAAAGAACACTCAAAGTATCAAAATACTCAAGAATAATACGAATATAATATAGAGAGAGAGAGAGAGAAAACTTCGCTTCGTGTGATTTTCAATTCTAACCTAAGCACCCTATTTATAGGAGAAAAATGCTTAAACACCAAAGCAGTAAAATTTAATAAAATATTATATATATATTTAATTAAATTCTTACGCTTTACATAATCTGAATTCAAAAATTTCACCACACAAGAGTGACCCACCAAACCTAAATAAAAAAAAAACTTTTTCTTAAAAAAATATTAAAACTTCAAAAATCAATTATTCTAAACTTCGAACTTCAATAATTCATAATAAATAGCCCTTTTTATCGTAAAAATTCAAACCTTATGTCCTTTCCATAGAAAATTCCATTCTCTACAACTTTGTAAGAAAAGTTTTTCCAAATTCCAAATGTAAATTGACCAAATCCACAAACCAACGATTTTACAAAGCTATAATCAAATTTCAAATACAAGAAATGGGGTCCACAAACATGTTTAACATGTTTTTTAAATATTTTTTGTAAACAAAATACTTTTCCTCCTCATATATTCATATATTCATATATCCCACATTCATTGTAAAATATCACCATTATTATATTATTAAAATATAATAATATATTTAAATGAATTATTTTATCGTAAAAGATAAAATATCAATTTTTCAACAATTGTCACATTAAAAAATTTCTCCATCTATATCCACATAAAATGAATATTTTCTTATCATATAAATCAATAATTAATTATTCACAAATAATATTACGTAATCACAATATCGACAACCAGTAGCTCCTCAGAAAGAGGGGCTTTCCAATAAGGATTTCTCCTCATCACGCCAAGCAAATTAGGTGACCAAACCTCTCCTTAGATGTAACTTTCTAGACATCGCCAATAATGTTATCTAATAATATTATTCAAATAATATGAATTATTGATCCGATAATGAAAATATCGTAGTAATGACAATTATCAAAACAACAATAATATAAAATATCAACGTAGTAATTATCAATCAATAAAATAAAATATCGAATAAGAATTATCGTAATAATTATCGAGTAAAGCCTTCACGTAAGAATCAATAATCGTGCAATACCGCAAAACTACCGTGTTTTTAACCACCGGTATTCCAACAAGATAATCTGAGAATAACTACGCCGTTATTTATAAACAACTTATACTTGTCGCTTTCTTCATCCAATCGCTTCTCATGGGGCCCACATAAGTCTACTACCGTCAGCATTTAATATTCCCCGACAAGAAGAATATTCCACGACCAAACGAATATTCTCCGATAAAAATGAATATTTTATAACCACTTCGCTATTTGAAATATTTATGATTTTTACCCATAACTAACCACATTAATCAAATCAACCCTTACTATTTCAAAATAATAAATAGAGGAAATTTAATTTCATTTATAATAAGTTGGGGTCTTACAACCTCCCCTCCTTATGAAATTTTATCCTCGAAATCGACGACGACTCTGTGTTTCAAAAGGTGAGGATACCTCGCTTTCATTTCCGCTTTCCAACTCCTGTGTCATTTCCTCAATAAGATGGTTCCTCCACAAAACTTTCGACTTGTGGTATGACCTTTCAGACGTAAGACATGCTCCTTCCTATCCAAGATCTTGACAGTACCTCCTCGTACGTTAAGTCTTCTACTATCTCATCCTGCTCTAACTCAATAACGTGGTTCGGGTCTTTCACATATTTACGAAGCACGTGATATATGAAAAAACATTATGAACACGAGACATACTTGAGGTAACGCGAAGTCTATAGCTACATTTCCTACTTCCTATCAAGAATCAAAATGGACCAATAAATCGTGGATCGAGCTTTCCTCTCTTCCCAAATCTTGTAACTCCTTCCATGGAGCAACACGCAACAATACATGATCCCCAATACTAAATTCCACGCCCTTTCGATGAAGATCCACATAACTCTTTTGTCGATCTTGTGCCATTTGTATACGCTGTCAATCATTTGATCTTTTCCATAGTCATACGTACTCAACTCGTCCCAACAATGTTGCTTCACCCACCTCATCCCAACATATCGAGAGAGACACACTTTCGTCCATACAATGCTTCAAATGGAGCCACACCTATATACTTACTCGATAACTGTTGTTGTAGGAGAATTCCACCAATGGTAAATACTTATCCCAACTCCCTTTGAAATCTAGGACACGTAGTCTTAATAGATCTTCAAGAGTTTGAATAGTCCTCTCTCGATTGTCCGTCTGCTTGAGGATGGTATGCCAATCAATCAGAAATCCGCGCTCATAGCTTTTTGCAAGCTAACCCAAAATCGTGAAGTGAATCTTGGGTCACGATCCAAACTATGGATACCGGCATGCCATGCAATCTCACAATCTCATTTACATACATATAAGCAAGACGCTCAAGGAATAAGTCTCCGTGATCGGCAAGAAATGAGCGACTTGGTTAATCTATCAACAATAACCCAAATAACATTTATGCCTTGAGAAACCGTGGGAAGACCCAATAAATTAAATCCATGGTAATGTGTTCCCACTTCCATTTCTGAATCTCAAGTGGTTGCAATGGACCCTTAGGCACTTGATGCTCCGCCTTTACACGCCGACAAGTTAAACACCTCGAGATAAACTTCGCAATCTCTCTCTTCATATTGTTCCACCAAAATGTATGTCAAGATCACGATACATTTTGGTACTTCCAGATGGATTGCAAATGGTGTATTGTGTGCCTCCATCATGATCTTGTTCTTCAAATCGTAATCGTTAGAAACACAAAGTCCGGAGTGGACTCAAGTATTCCTTCTTCATCGATTCTCGCTTCCGAATAACACCTTCAGTACTTTTTCTTCTTCATACGCATCAGCTCCGGTCATGGCTTTCGAAAGCAACTTTAACTTTATCGATTAAAGTTGGTTCTATGCATATACTTGACATCATCGCACTCGCTCCTCGTGATATGATCTTCTACTCAACGCGCCGCCCACCACGCTTGCTTTTCCAGATGGTATTGAATGGTGTGGTCATAATCTTTTAACAAATCGAGCCAACGCCATCATTGCCGCATGTCGAGTTCCTTTTGGGTGAAGAAAT
Organism: Panax quinquefolius; assembly: GCA_020205615.1. Classification (NCBI taxonomy): domain Eukaryota; kingdom Viridiplantae; phylum Streptophyta; class Magnoliopsida; order Apiales; family Araliaceae; genus Panax; species Panax quinquefolius. Next base: position 14,350,897 of record CM035173.1, on the reverse strand, counting down.
ATTTGAGGCTTTTATGGTCTCAATATATCTCCACTTTCTCCCCATATAGATAGTGCCTCCAGATCTTTAGCGCGAAAAACGATCACGCTAACTCTAGATCATGAGTAGGATAATTCCTCTCATATTCTTTTTTGTTGTCATGAGGCATAGGCTATGACTTTCCCACGTTGCATGAGAACACATCCTAACCCTTTGCCTCAAGCATCGATGTAGATAACAAATCCATCCAAACCAGATGGTATTGTCGTAACAGTGCCAAAATGAGTCTCCTCTTAGCTCTTGGAAACTCTTCTCGCATTCCTCGCCCATACTGAATTTTGTATCTTTCCGAGTCACCGAAAGTTAATCGGAGTAGCGATTCGAGAAAATCCTTCCACGAATCTCCGATAATAACCAAATAAGCCCAAAAGCTACGCATTTTGATTCATCGACTTTGCTGTTCCCAACTTCAGATTGCTTCAATCTTCGCCGTCAATAGATACTCCATGTTTTGACACCACGTGCCCAAGGAATGCTACTTCCTCAAGCCGTAACTCATATTTCTTCAACTTGGCATATAGCTTGTTTTCACGGGCCTTTGAGAGTACCAAATTTCAAATGGTGCTCATGATCTTCACTACTTTTGGAATATATGAGGATGTCATCAATAAAGACAACAACGAACCGATCCAAATAATCCTTGAATACTCGGCTCATCATATCCATGAAAGCCGCAGGAGCATTAGTCAATCCAAAAGACATGACTAAAAATTCATAATGCCCGCATCGAGTTCTCAAGGCGCCTTTGAATATCCTCGCCTAATCTTCAAATGATGATATCCGTAATCTAAGATCGATCTTTGAAAAGAATTGCGCTCCTTGTAAATCGGTCAAACAGTCATCAATACGAGGTAATGGATACCTATTCTTGATGGTGACATGGTTCAATTCTCGATAGTCAATACAAAGTCGCATACTCCCGCTTTTCTTCTTTTACAAATAAAACAGAGCACCCCAAGGAGATGTACTAGATTTAATGAAACCGATGTCCAACAACTCCTCGTAGTCGGACCTTTAACTCCTCAAGTTCAATAGAGCCATTCGATATGGGGTTTTAGAAATGGGCTTTGTACTCAAGTTCAAGATCAATAAAGAATTCAACTTCACGCTCGGGGTAGACCGAAGTTCTTCTTCAGAAACACGCCGAAATTTACTAACAACAGAATATTATTCAAATCGACGTGTCTTTATTCAAATCCATAACATGGGCTAAGAAAGTTTGACATCCGCTTTTTCAATAAACGAATAGCTTTATGACTAGATATGACAAAGATTGATTTTAATGGTTTAGTTACTTGAATTGCATAACAAAAGTCAAGTTAGAATATGAAAACTAACAACCTTACGAAAAACAATCAATTTTGGCATGATGAGTAGTTAACCAATCAATCCCTAAAATCACATCAAAAGCAAGTATCTTTAAAGAGATAAGGTCAACAGTAATGTGATGGTGCCAACTTGGATCAAACAAGATTTATAAACAAAGGATGTGATGAAAGTTTCTCCTAACGGAGTCTCCACAGATAAATCAAAGTCTAATTTCTCCTGAGTTAAGTTTAAACGCTGAGCACAAGCAGGAGAGAGATAAATGAATGGGTAGCACCGGATCAAGTAAGGTATAAACTTCGCAATAATTTATGATTAGCTTACCCGTGATCACCTCGCTTGGGTTCCTCGATTTTGACCACCACACAACAAACGCTTTTCCAGAACCGCTGACTTTGACTTTTCTGGGACAACTTTTTGAGTCACCATCCCCGCTGGACTTGGTTTCGCTACCGTACAATCTCGAGCGATATGTCCTTCCTTTCCACAATTATAACATACCTTGAACTGTTGTGGGCGGTTTGATGATATGTCCTCTTTTTCCAAGATTTATAAGATACGACCGGTGGTCGCTTCTCTCCCTTAGAACTAGTTGCTTGCTCGGTGTTGGACGCCTTCACATGGTCATTGTTGAATCTCCTTTTTAAAATCTCCTCCCGACTCGCTTTTTTTCTATTCTCATGGCCATGATTACCACCGTAGTGGTTACCGCTTTTTCCCCAGATTCTTCTTTCTCCGCCGGTTATCGTTGTTTCGATGATCACATCACACCAGATGATCCTCGGTTATGGTCCCTCATTGAACGTATTTCGTTATCTCGCTTCTAACAATCGAGCCCTCGCTGACAACATCCGAATAGAGAGAAAATTTATGAGAAATGAGATATCGACGTATGCCGAAGTTTCAAACCTCTCGTAAACATCCGCCATACGCTCCTCATTCTCCACCAAATGAGGTGCAAACCGGATAACTCGCAAACTTCGCCTCGCATCGGGACACCGCCATGTTGTTTTGTTCCAATCTAATGAACTCCACTTCCTTCATATGACGAATACTTTCGTGAAAGTACTTGTCATTGAAAAGTTTCAAAAACGCTCCCAAGACATGCCGAAGTGCGGCCGGATGGGTACGCTTCACGATTCCCACCAAGAATCTACCTCATTACTTAACATAAAGGTGGCGAATGGAACCTTCGTGTTCCTCCGCATCCCAAGACATCGAATATCTTGTTGATTTGTTTGACCCACGCTTCCGCCTTTAATCGGATCCGCTTTTCCCTGCAATTCGTGGTCCCAACTCTTTGAATCGCTTAGTTGTGATAAACCGTAAGCGCGTTATTATCATTTCCACCAGATTTTGTGCACGAAGTCTCCTCGTCTCGATTTTTATGAACTGCAAAAAGCTTCTAAACATCCCGCTGCTCATCATCTCGCTTTCAATGGTGTTATTCATGGAGGAACATTGCCACTTCACTGTTACGCTTCTCCTCGTTGGTGAGTAAAGGTGTCTCCACTGGCCTCATTTACTCCACTCATAACATTCTCAAATGACATTCTCAAATACCGCCATAAAACAAGGGTTAATTAAAGAAATCAACATATCACATAATATCCCTATATATTGACCAACTAACAAATAAGCTTAGGTAGGACACACTAGTGAAGGATTTACTCGTCTCTCCCCTCCTAGTTCTAATTCCCGATCTCCGCCAGAGATTATATCCCTAAGCTATGATACCAACTGTGACGCCCCCAAAATAGGAATACATCACCCATTTTGAGTCTTCAATATCATGGTACAGAAACAACTACAACTTTATTAATACAACATAAAAACTGTGAGTTTAAATACAAATATTGCCATCTAGACAATATTCACACCCAAATAAGTCCTCATTACAATTATTGGTATATTATTTTATAAAAATAGTGAGGACTACTAAAACGACTTTCTAGAACCTTCATTCCATACCCCGACTAGTACTCGCTACATTCTCGCCTCCTGAGAAGAAAAATGGAACAAAAAGGAAAAGGGTGAGCTCAATTAGCCTAGTAAAGAATATTATGACTAAGATAATATAGAACAAATTATCGTTAGTCTTCAACAGAGAAAAATCTGATAAAATACAATAGACAACAAGTTTCAGATCAATATTCGCAATGAAATAATAATTTATAGAAGAGTTATTTAGAGAATGAAATCTACTATAATCTATGAATTTAAAAGTCCATCATCAATATTTTATCCTCAGAACATCAATCAATATTCATCTTGAATCAAATATTCATCTTTGCACTCACGTGCCAAAGATATTCATCACCATTCATGTTCATCTCAACACTGTACATCTTCGCACTACGGGCCAAAGAAATTTATAAAAAATCAACCATCTTTGCACTACAGGCCAAAGATATTCAGTGTAATACCATCATTTAGGACTGAGGATGATGAAAAATATTTTAAAGAAAATGAATCCAGTGAAACAAAAGAATAAGTATTATGGATTCGTACTTTAAACAATCCGAGTTCAAAAATACTTCATAAATAATCATAGTGAAGTAAAATTCAAGAATGATCAAAACATGGATACAATCAAAGCTAGTATCCATAATAGATATTTTGGACTAAAAATGAAAATTTAATTTTTTTGTGAATAGTGGTCGATTCGTGAATAAGGTCAGATATCGTAAATAAAGGTCGATATCGTGAATAAGTAACCCCGACACTAAAAGACAAGAATTTCACAAGAAAAATCTTACCAATATTCCTAAGATAATGATATTAGAAGAAATAATATCATTTTTTTTAAAAATATCATCTTACCTTGAAAAAGATGTACTTTCAATTTGGAATACTGGGATATAGTCTCAAGGAAACTTGCACCATATAAGAACACTCAAAGTATCAAAATACTCACAAGAATACGCCGATAATATAGAGAGAAAGGGAGAGAAAACTTCAGCTTACGTGTGATTTTCAATTCTAACCCAAGACCCTATTTATAAGAAATTGCTTAACACCAAAGTAGAAAATTTAATAAATATTAATATTATTTTTCCACAACTTCCTCATACTTTTACATAATTGAGCCAAACATCACCACCCACCAATTAAAGTAAGAAAAACGTTTTTCTTAAATAAAATATTTTAAACTTCAAAAATTAATTATTCCGGAACTTCAGAACTTCAATAATTTATAATAAATAGCCTTTTTATCAGAAAAATTCGAACCCTATGTATTTTTCATAGAAAATTTCATTATCTACAACTTTGCAGAAGAAAGTTTTTCCAAATTCCAAACAGAAATTGATTGAAATCCACAAACGGATAATTTTACGGGCTATAAACCAATTTCAGTCAAGAAATGGGGTCCACCGACATGTTTAACATGTTTTAAACATTAATTGTAACAAAAATACTCCTCCTCCTCATATACTCATATACTCATATATCCCACATTCATTATAAAAATATCACCATTATTATATTATTAAAATATAATAATATATTTAAATGAATTATTTATTAGAAAAGATAAAATAATAATTTTTCAACAATTGTCACACTAAAAATTTTCTCCATCTATATACACATAAAATGAATATTTTCCTTATCATATAAATCAATAATTAATTATTCATAAATAATATTACAAAATCACAATACTGACAACCAGGCAGTTCCCAGGAAAGAGGGGGCTTTTGTGACGCCCCAAAAATAGGTTTACCGCAACCAACTTGGGTCCGCAATTACATGGTAAATTAATTCCAATAAAACCTTACAATATAACTGCCGTGGTACAATACGACATAAACCGTGAGTTTGAATACAAATATTGTCTCACTAGATATTATACTGAACTCAAAAGGAGTCCTCATTACAACTATTATCACACTATTTCACGTAATAGTGAGGACTACTAATGCTATCCTCTCCGACCATTACTTCGTTCCCAGACTGTCGTCCCGGTATGTTCTCATTTCACAGAAGAGAACGGTGAAAGAAAGGGTGAGCTCAATTAGCCCAAAGAAGAAATATTATGACTAAGATAATGCGTAATAAATTATCATTAGCCTTCAACAAATTGTTAAACCGATAAAATACAATAGACAACCAGCTTTTTAATCTGCGGTGAAATAAGCAATCCATTAAAAGAGTCAAGTAGAGAATAAAGTCTACTATCTTTTAGGTTTTAAAAGGTTTTCATCAATTTTTATCACCGAGACTCGACAATAAATAAATAAACCACCACATCTAATCATCCTGTACTACGGCCAAGGATTTTCATCAAATTATCAATGGTCATGACTATACCGAATCACCCCTGGTCATAATCATACCAAAACTATCCATCATCGCATTACAGAATCGAGGACTTTTGTCACATCATTTATATCAAGTCATGATTATCTTAGAATGATCCTCAGTCATAATCATACTAAGTTCATCTATGCACGTAAGCCAAAGATAACATAATATAACATGAGGATGATGACAATGACATAATAATTCAATAAAACAAGTTCAAGAATTATTTAATCCATGAATTATTAACGTCAAATTGTCAATATGATCTTCGTTTAAGTAGTAAAAATTCAAGAATGATCGTAAGAATATTTCCATGAAAAGATCTTTGGTTGAAACGCAAATATCGAGGATATTCTACTAATTTCATGGAGTATAGAAGTTCAAGTTTAAACCAACCGGGTATAATAAAGAATGGAATAACAAAAGAAATCACCATGCATGCGGTATTGCGATGTATAAAGTTATTCCAATGAATAATAATAATAACGGAACCAGTCGTGAAATTCACACCGCGTGATGTTCCAACAGAATAATAAAGATGGAACTGGATCCGGTGTAAAACACACGATAGGATATTCCAATAGAATGATAAAGATTTTAACCAGTCCTGTGTAAACACACAGATGTGATGTTCCAATGGAAGAATAATAAAGACGGAAACCGTGTCCTGTAAAAACACATGTATGTGGATGTTCCAATGTAATAATAGAAGAATGTCACCAAGTATAGGGTAAACCACGTATCTGAGTTATTCCAATGAATAATAAGCAATGGAATAACATAAGATTTCACCAAGTATAGGGTATGCAGCGTGATCACAAGTTATGTATAGGGTATGCCACTTTTACAAAGTTATTCCAATGTAATAATAGTGAATGGAATAACGAAGTTCTCTTCAAGAAGAAAGAATAACATCCTTACCGTAAAAGAACTGAATATAGAAGTAGTGAAGTAGCGAGAATACTCTTCTTCTTTCTATAATTTTCTCTCTATAAACTTCTCTCTATAATTTCTCTCTCTAGAGTTTCAATGAATTAAATAAGAAAATAATGAAGGAATGAGCTTCATTTATAGGAAAATGGAATGCATAAGAATTAATCCATGAAATCTATCCAGATTGATTTACTTTAATCTGACGGTCCATATTTAAAAAAAATCTTTTAAATAAAATATAATATATTCTATTTATATAAAAACATTTTACTACGCAAACACTATGCAATACTATGCAAAACACTATGCAACACTATGCGTAATAAAATATAATATATTCTATTTATAGAATAACTTTAATAAAGTATTACTATTTTATATAAAAGATGTTTCGCTGTTTTATTACGTTAATAATACTGAATAAAACAAAACGTCATTATCGCTATAATAATTCATATTATTAATTGACAATAATGGAATCAAACCGGTGACTTTCACATAGGCATCAATAATCAATACTGGTGTCTTTCTTGTACGCAACCACACGATTCTTGTACTTTTACTACCGAGTAGTTCAACAAAGAACTACTAGTAAAACTTCCGCCGTTATTTCAATAAAATATTTTTGTCGCTTTTCTCAATCCGATAATAATTTCCGCTAGGGTCCACCAATGATTGAGTAGTTGTCGAATATTCCTCGCTAAACCGAATATTCCCCGGCCAATCGAATATAATATAACCACTTGCATACTTTGCAAAATTTATAAATACTACCCACAACTATAATATTATCTCAAATTCACATTATAATATTAAAAATTATTTCGACTAAATTTAAATCTTTATTGATAAAATATGGGGTCTCACAGCTTTCCAATAAGGATTTCTCCTTACTGGCGCACAATTAGGTGACCAAACCTCTCCTTGTAATGTAACTTTCTAGACATTGCCAATAATGTTATCTAATAATATTATTCAAATAATATGAATTATTAATCGATAAAGAAAAATATCGTGTAATGACAATTATTGAAACAACAATAATATAAAATATCAACGTAGCAATTATCAAATCAATAAAATAAAATATTGAATAAGAATTACTGTAACAATTATTAAGTAGTGCCTTTTTACGTAAGAATCAATAATTGGTGCAATCTGGTGCTATCGTGTTTTTACCCATTTAGTATTCCAACAAGATAATACTTGAATAACTACGCCCATTATTTATAACCAACTTATATTTGTCGCTTTCTCATCCAATCGCTTTCGCTATGGGGCCCACATTAAAGTCAAGGCTAAATGCAATAATATTCCCGATAGTAAGAATATTCCACGACCAAACAAATATTCTCCGATAAAAATGAATATTTTATAACCACTTGCTTATTTGGAATATTTGCGCATTTTACCCATAACTAACCACATTAATCAAATCAACCCTTACTATTTCAAAATATTAAATAGAGGAAATTTAATTTCATTTATAATAAGTTGGGGTCTTATATTTTGACTGACTCCAACGGTAATAAACCGCTTACTTATTCTATAAATTAGTCTATCTTACAGAATAAGTTCATTTTTTCCCGTTCCTTCCCTTCCATAAAATCCCGTTCTTCCTTCTTTGCAAAAATACCGTTTTGCAGAATCCCGTTGTTGCATTTCCGTTTCTGATCATTCCCGTTATTTGTAAAGTGTTGCAGTAAGTTTTTTCTTTATGCATGCATCATTAATATTCATATAAGTTCAGTACATAACATAAAAATTGGTTCGATGTGTTCTTAATTTTGAAGTGCTTCTAATTAAGAACTTGAAATTCGTTTTATCTTGGGAAGCAATTATTCAATTAATCCTTAGCACCAATGAGGGAATAAATTTGCTTTAAGGAGACTTTGTGAATTCAAAGGACTCAGATTTAGTTGTTACTCATTTTATATTTTGTTTATGTTCTGCATAAATTTTATTTTATATTTACATATATTAAATAATACTATATATTTTACGGAATACAGAAACAAGATCACACATAGGGTTGACGGCTTGGATAGCCGAAAAATAGTTTCGATGTGATAATACGTACAGACTGAACAAGATTTAATAATTAAAATATTTTTTATTTAACGTTTGAAAGAGGGGAAGAGGCATGGGTGGATCCAGTAATATTTCTCTGCGGGGTGGATTTTTACTACATGAAAAAGTGCAGGCAATAAAGGACACATTCTTCACAAGAAATAATATATTACTCACAAGAGATTTATTGTGAAGAAAAATTTAGTTCACACATTCTCTCGCATTAGAGCTTCTCGCTAAAAGTATCATTCGCTAAGTTAGTGACTAAGTATTTTTTGTGATGTATATATTGTGAAGAATATGTTCTTCACAAATTATATATGTAAACGATTATTTTTGTTTGGCGAGATGATGATTTCCTCAAAATTAACATTTTGAAATAACTAGTAAAAATGTCTTCCTTCATAAATAACAATTTGTGAAGAACATATTTATTTTAGAAATGTTAGATTTCCTTCACTAATTACATATTGTGATTTTTTTTAATTTACCTTGAAGAAATTTCTTTGACAATGTTACTAATAAATAATCAAATCATTGCAAATTAAAAATATTTCTAAAATTATTTATTAATTTGTAATCTACATCAAATAAAACATTATATTATATAAATAAACAATTGTATAATCTACAATTAAATATGTAATAATCAAGTAACAAAACGTACAGAGCTCGGTACCTATATATATATATATTTACTCCCTCTAATTTTAATTTTTTTATTAATTTACTTTCTTAAATTTATTAATTAATTTATATATTTGTACCTACTCTTGTACTTATTTTAAAAAATCAGCAGGACACATACTAATCCGCCCCTGAGGAGTGAGGAGGGAGGAGGGAGGAGGGGGTTAGATATATTTTAAAATTTACTGTTTGGTTCTAGAAACTTGAAATTGATTCATATCAATTATGAATGAAGCAATTGTGACAGCTTTAAAGTCTGAAAATACTACTAGTATCAAAAAGTTTGCAGATCCATTAGGCCCAAAAAAAGAAGAGAAAGAAAGATGAACCAAATTTAAATTTAAATACAACATCATGTGATATTACATCTAATTATACGTGACAGCTAGGCCATGCATGCTTAAATGAACTACAATGTGTTCAGCATGTATATTGATTATACGCTAAATTTAATTAAATATTTATCGTTTTGCGTGACAACTAGCTACTACAACTACATAACATGCACGATCATCATCCTTCTCCTTCTAGTAACAACCAAATTCATAGCAATCTTGCAAAGCATGACTTTTTGATAATTATTTGAAAATTCGTGTATCAATTCCATTCCAATCATAAAGTAGGATTAATAGTTGTGGAGTTATTTTTAAATCCAGCAATTAAAGATATTCCTGTTAATTAATTACTATAAAACTTGTCCCAAATCACAAATTGTTCGGTGTTCATGAAATAATTCGAATTTATTAGTGGAAGCATGGAATTTTAAATGTACCCTCGTTTAACAGCCGTCGAGCCAGCCGTGGAATTCAATGTTTTTAAGCTACACATGTCAAATTATTAGCATGCTGAAAGAATCATGATATAATGATCATAGATTATTATGCATTATATACATATGAGAAAAAATGTATGTATATAGTACATGTATCTGGCGATTATGATAATAATTTTTTTTGAATTATAAATACAATAATGCATGTATGACGCCATAACTCAAAAAATCCGTCATCATAATCCGACTGTATAATACATAATATATATATATATAGGCTTATATATATATATAATTACATAAAGTAGAAAGAAAAAAACAAAACGCGACAAAAAAAACTTACACATAAAGTAGCAATAAATAAATAATTGAAAAACCCCACATGTTCAAAGACAGAAATTCCTCTATTTTCTACATTGGCTGCTAACGGATGGCTCAACATGCGACTTTTATTTATTAGTTACAACTTTTTTTTATTTTTTCAAAGTCTTAAAAGGGCCAATGCACACAAACTCACCCTTAACAAAATCCCAGTAGTTTGGTGCGTTGAAAACCATATTGAATATATTCATTCCTCTCCTATTACAAGCGCCATACCAATTCAGCTACCCGCCTAGCCTCCTTTCTCTCTCTCTCTCTCTCTCTCTCTCTCTATATATATATATATATATATATATATATATATAGGACTCTCATTTTTCTGTACATTAATTTTCATGCCTCACCACTACACATAAATATATACTTGTTCCATCCACACGGTGGAGTGGATCCATCGCGCGATCACCAAGAAATTGAAGAAAGAAATTTAAACTAGCTAGAGTTTAGTTGCAGCCATGTCCTTTAATGTGATGATCAAGAATATTATAAGGGTTGCATTTCTTCTTTTTATTCTACTTGCAGAAATGGCTGCAATGGGGCGAGCGATGAAGGTTAAGGAGATGGGGTTCTATAGCTCCATCCAAAACGAGCTTCCGAGAGGGCCGGTGCCGCCTTCTGACCCTTCTCCATGCCACAACAGGGTCAAGCTTCTACACGAAGGCGAGGATACTTATGGTCATGCTCATTTTATTATTTGTCCATAATGTTGGACAAGAACATTACTTGTTTCTGTTTTTAAATTCCTATTGTTTGTGTTTTGTCTTTCTTTTCTTAGTTTTCGGCTACATACCACTATTTTTTTCCCTTCTCGGGGAACAATTCTTATTGTTTTCCATTTTCTTGTAAATAATACAGACGTTGAATGAAATACGGCAAATTGTAGAGTTTTTTTTATATTATTAATTTTATGGTAATAGTTCGGGTTGTTTACATTTTTTTTTTTTGTTAATGAAAGAGGTACAAGTTATGTATATCATTTTTTATGTAGCATTCTGATGCGACTTCCAAACGGGTCCGTAGAAGATAATTTCAATTTCATTTCTACCAAAACTCCCACTATTCCACAATTTTTTTTACTTATTTGTAGAATTTATAAAAGAAAAGCTTGTTGTATTGATACTTTTGACGTCACTGTATAATCTAAACCATGTGTTATGGAGTTTAATGTGTGTATTATATATGTATCAAGTATTTATATGAAACACATATCTAGAAAAACACTATTCATTTATACAGTAGGACATATTAGACCTAAGTATTTATACGACATAAATATGAAATTACTATTCACAAATACAGAAAGTCAGACTTGTAAAAAAAAGTTAACGATTGCAACTAATTAAAATAGTTAGAAAAGCAAACTAGAAAGTAAACTAAGTTTGGAGCAAATCAAATTGAAGAAACCAAGAGCGGGGGGACCGGTTAGGAAAGGAGGAGGAGGGTCATTTAGGCCATTTGGTAAGATTGTGATATATACTTGCATATTTTGTAAGTATTATAGATTGTCTTTCATTTTGAGTTGCCAAATTGGACTTGGCTTCTTACCAAGTGTTGTCAAGCAATGCATGTTGAGATGTGGCCTATTTGCTTCCTCTGGTGCGTTGTCGACAATCCTTGCTTGGTGAGATGTGAACTCTTTAGCTTGCTAAGCCATGGGTGGCTAAGTCTTTGTTGCCTATAAATATAACCCCCACCCTTCGTTAGTTCTTTCACCAATTCACAAGATAGAGCAAGAAAAAAGTAAGAATCATAAGTGAAAACTTGTTAGTTGAGAGAAGGAAATGAAAAGTAAGCTACTTAAGTTTGATTGAATGTTCGTAAAAGTAGCACTTCAAGAAGCAAACATAAAATCATTTATTCGTATGTTATTTCGTTCATATATAGTTTCTTATGTTAGATCTTATGAACTAATGTAAGTTTAGGCTTATGATTATGTATGTATGTGTTACTAAGTCATAAATGATGAAAACTAACTAATTAACTCAAGTGGTAATTAGTTAGAGAAATCGAAAACTGAAATGAGAAACTCTAATATGACTTGTTTTTGAAAAAGTCATATAAAATCATATGTTTGAAATTTTGTCATGAAATAAAAAAGAAAAGTTGTAGAGGGGGAAATTATGAAAATACAAAAAAATAATCACTCAAAAATACCTTATAGAGTGTCCGTAATGCATGTTTGAAGCAGTTTGGGTCAAGCTACCAAAATTTTGAGTGAACAATTTTTTTTTTTTTTTTTGTAAAAAATATATAAAATCATATGTTTGGAATTTGGATATGAAATACAAAGCAAAGTTATATATATGGAAGTTAACAAAGCGTAGCAAAAAGAGCGACATTAAAAATGATTGATATAAATTAGTTATGAATTAAATAGCAAGCCGAGCTAAAGTTGTTTTTGAATTTACTAATGAACAGTAAAAGGAGTTGTTTTGAAATTTTCGCGCACGTCAATTTTGGGGTTCATGCCACCTATAGGAGTATTTAGACCATGTTATCCATATGTTACTGTCCAAAGATAAGTCAATTAATTCTGAGTTGATATGCATTAGTTATGAATTAAACAAGTTTTGAAATCAATTATCGTAAAAATTAAAAATATGAAGTTGGGGGCGTGGTTTAAGGTTAGTAAAAGTGAGCCAATTTTAGGAGTCATATTGTGACTAATGAATATGTCAACCTCATTACGTATGTAGGTTGAACGAAGAACACAAAATTAGCGCAAACGGTAGAGACGAAACAAACAAGTTTTTCGTATTACGTGCAAACTTTCTATTATTATGTAAGTTCTTTCCGTACTATGTGCAAACTTTCTGTTGAGCTAGCTATTCCTTTCGGAATATTTATTATTGAAATATTAAATTATCATAATTTTTTATTTGAGATCTTTTGTTGAGCTATTATGTTATATGTATGTCTTGAGAAACTTCTCTTATCTATACGTCTTGAGAATGTGCGAACTTCTCTTACCTGTTGATTTTGAGAAGATGCGAACTTCTCTTTTCAGCATATTCTTGAAAAAGTACGAACTTCTTTTATATGTATATCTTGAGAAGGTGTGAACTTCTCTTATATGTATTATAATAAAAAAGTTTGAATTCTTTTATATTCACAGCTTTAAACTTGTTAAACTATATATCTCATGCTTATTTTTGTCAATATTCTTTTATTTGCAACTAAGGAAGTATTACCAAAAGAGTGTGACAGTAAAGAGAAGGTTAAAGAAGAGTAGTTAGGTTAAGAGGCCTATTATTATTGTCTTCTTTTTATGTAATAGAACTTAAGTTGTAATGACTTTGAAAATATGAATAAAAGATTATCATTATGGAAATGTTTTATGTACTTTACATTTAAAGTTATTGGACGTTAAGGTTGGGGTCAAATTGGGTAACAAGAATGGAAAAGTCAAAAAAATATAATTTTAAGGACTTAATTGACAAAAAGTAAACTTTAAAAATGATTTTAAAAATAGGTGACAACTTGTAGGGATAGCTTATTTTATTTCATAATTAACATCTGTAATTTTATTGTAGAGACTATATTTTATAATTTCGAAACTATTTGATAATAAAATTATAATTTGAATACAATAATATATATACTCTCGAAACCTCATTTCATGCACTAATATTATTTCTTAAATCTCAAAAGATATGTAATGAATTTGCAGACCTTACTAAAATCGGCCGAGTTTATGTCTTGCCACAAAATATTAAAGTAAATTTTGTTATCAGCAAATATAAAAAATTCAGTTAGAAAATATAAAATAGAACAGGAAACCCAATTAGGTTTCCCTCTTTCAAGCCAATTCTACGGGTACGGCTCTACCTGTTTCAATTCCCCCTTGTGTTTTTTTAAAGCAAAAAAAGAAGCTTTGGTGCAGAAACATTTTTAGATTAAAAATATGTTAAGCTCTGCTCTGTTGTACTATGAACATGGACGGAGCTTGTTTCTCCAAAAATTATCAAAACTACTCCGTACTGATCTAATGTAATACAGTAACTTATTTAAGTCTTAAATTAGTTTTGCACCCATCCATGGTTATTACTTATTAAATGTGTATTATTATTATTATTATTATTATTATTATTATTATTATTATTAATTAATAATATTATAAACTATTATTCTAGAATTTTGTTAAAGGAAAATCTATCTATTAGCACAAGAAAATATCAAGCGCCAGAAATATCTTTGATAGTATATTACACCTGAGAAAAGTCCCGAACCTTTCCGGACTTCCTATACAATTCGCCAGGACCGAATGACCAGACAAATCCTAGGATATGTATAAACAGATATTTTTGATTTGATACGTGTAAATTACAGTGCTGACCCATATATCTACTAACCGACTTTCTTCATCCCGTATCCCAGAAATCGGAGAAATACACACTCAATCAATTTCATTTGTATTGGCCGTTGATTGGGATGGGTTGCTCGCCGTCGAGTTATTACAGCATTCTTGGTGTCCGTTCCGATTCCTCCCATGAAGATATTCGTCGCGCCTATCGTAAGCTTGCTATGGTAACTTTCAAGTTTATAAATTTTGCAAATGTTACTCGTCTATATAATTTTTCAGACTGAGCGTGTGTATATATATATATATATATATATATATAATTTAGCAGTATTTTCTTAAATGTTTTAACTTTAAAATTGCTCCTAATAATAGTTATTGCAAGTATAAAGGGCAATTTATGGTTATACACAGTTCGACTGTGTACTGACATTAATGTATATTTTATGCAGCAATGGCATCCTGATAAATGGTCGAAAACTCCTTCACTGTTGGGTGAAGCTAAGCGTAAATTTCAACAAATTCAAGAAGCTTATTCAGGTACCCTATAGAATCATTTGGATTTCCTTCTGCAGATGCAAAGAATTAATCTTTATGGTTGTCGTCGTATCTTACATTGTCTATCTTGGATAAATTATGTAATTCTTGCTTTCACTGAATAAATGGAGCAGTATTATCGGATCAGAGGAAGAGATCAATTTATGACGCAGGCTTGTATGACCTTAATGATGAACAGGATGAGGTGGGTTTATTTATTCGTTTACGTCAATGCATTTTATTTATTATTTTTCTACTTCTCTTATGCTTTGTTACAACTGTTTGATATTTTTCTTTTCAGGGCTTTATTGATTTTCTACAGGAAATGGCTTCCCTTGTATCCAAGACTAAGAGAGAGGTATACATATATATATATATATATATATATATATGTTATTAATTTCTTGAAATTCTGATGGTTCCTCTAGAATCTGGTCACGTCAAATAATAACATGTTTAAGTGGTTTTGGTTGCTTTTTGTTTAGCGCGAGAGAGTAATTGACTTGATGGCGTAAGAGTTATAACAAAAAGGGAAAAGGAAAAAAAACATTTGCAGAAAGAAATAACATAGCTTGACCAGAACTAAGAGAGAGGAATAACCTTTCCTTTTCTCCACCCTCGACTTTAAAACCCGACCCTTGTGGAGAGAAAAAGAGCATTTGTTCATCATTGGTAGTAAACTAAGACACAGGGCCAACTAATTTTGAAATGAGCACAACCCTTGGCTCCAATCCTTCAGTAGGGTGTACATGTGCATGTGACATATGTTTGTGAGCTTTTAGATAATACCATTGGTAGATAATATTCTTTTGGATGTTGCCCTGTTTTATATAAATGCTATTGGTGTCTAGAGTCCCCTAGTCCAGTTACTTATTATACCCTTCCCTAACCTGGTATACTGATCAATATTATAGAGCTGCTGGTACCTAAGATAATGAAATTGGCATTGTGTTGAGATCTTTAGAGAAAATAAGGGAGAGGATTGTTTAGTTAAAGTTTATCCTGGTGAGAGGAGAAAAGGACATAAAGGTAAACACCTCTTGCTTTTGATATGGGGGCTGATCACAAGAAGAAACAATAATATGTGGAAGGAAAAATCGGTAGTCCTTATTTCAATTTACTTGATCTCCCAATTTTTCCCAGTGGCTATGTGAAGAACAATAGGCATGAATAGTAGGCAGGTCCTCTTCCCAGTACCATTTTCTTTCCTTCTCCCATGGATTGGAGAATTCTAGCGAGTAACAAGGAACTGTTCCCTTTAATTTCACACTTGTTGTCATCTAGATGGATGGTAACCAGTTATGATTGATTTAGTGTTTTGAGGCGTTTACACCCTTAAAGGTAGTTCTGTATTTGAGGTGGTGATTGTGAATTGTAATTGGGCACTTGGGCTAATAGGATAGGTATTGATCATGCTGGTGTGGAAGTTAGTTGTTCTAATATATAGTCCATGAATATGTGTGCAGGATAAACAGTATAGCATGACGGAACTACAGAGTATGTTTTGGGAAATGGCCCAAAGTTTTGAGGTTCCTAAGTTTTCTGCTTCGGCTCAGCAGCAGCAGCAGCAGCAAAATTGGTTCAATTGTTCACAACAGCCAGTTTGCGAGTCTTCTCAGTGGTTTTATAGTCGGTTCCCTATTGATGATTCAAGAACCTCAAAAAGGGCTCGATGTGATACAAAACCTGTTTCACAGAATTGTTACCAACTTTACAGTTGATTGTCAAGGTTGGAGATTGAATTTTGTAAATGTGGTGATGGTCCCAACTCCCAAGCATTCATATGCTGCACCATTTGAGTACAAATTGGGGATCACGGGAGATTCTCAACAAAGGAAAGGATGGGGAGAAGCATTCATTTTGTAAATTGTTCACTTTCTTTTGTTATACTTACGGGTGCATGGAAGTAGGGTGTTGGGATGGATTAACATATCGTCAGTTTTGTATCCTTAAAATTTCTTGCTTGAAATTTTCGATTCTCTTTAGGTCTCTCTCCTTCACAAGTCTATTAATTATTTCTTGACGTGTTTATTAAATAATTCATTTGCATTTATTTCTAATTAAGACTAAAATTTGGTGGAAGATGCTTATATTATTTATTATATAAAGAGAATGGGACGGTGGTCTGCCTTAATTTCTCAGGAAATTGAAATTCTTCTCCTTCCACTCATTTGATTCCAAAATTCCTAGCTACTCTTTTTGTCCCCTTTTACCTTCTCAATTCCTTTCAAGTCCAAGTTCACCCCACCGTTGCCCCTTTTTTTTATTAATTTATTATATCATGCTAAGCTAACTCCATAATTTGTATAAACATGCACGTTAAATCCTTGTTTACGTAACATAAAGTTATGCAATATATCAACTCTTATCTTAATAGTAAGAGGAATCCTAAGGGTACGTATATGAAATTGATGTGTCATTAATTAAATTAAATCATGCTCAAGTACCGGTTCAACTAATGTAATCGATCAATTAATATTGGAGCCCTAGCCTTGGCATTATTTAAAATATTCTAGTCCTATATATTAATTTCATGTTGTAATATAGACAAGAACTGAACAAGTAAACTACTCCCTCCGTTCCTTAATATAAGTCGTTTTAGAGAAATATTTTTGTTCATAAATATAAGTCATTTGAGAATTTCAAATAAGCATTAATTGCTTAGTTTCCAATATTATCCCAAGTAATAAATATAACTTTGGTTCTCTCACTATTTTTTGCCCTATAAATAGCACTCTTTTTTTTTCAATACAAGGGTAATATAAATAATTAATAGTATATTTAATACTTTACAATAATTTTTTTAATACTTGTGCACAACTCTAAAACGATCTATATTAAAGAACAGAGGGAGTATATTAAATGGATAGAACTACTCAGGGTAAAGTGGACGGAGCTGTGTTTTACTACCCACATTTAAGGAGGATGACCTGATCGACTCAATTTTTTTTCCTCGGTCATGTTTGTTTATAAATATTATTTTGAATTATTTTATCCAATGATGAAAAATTAATAGTCCTTTAAATAGTCCAATTGCCTTTTTTTTTAAGAATATTTATGAGTCATTATATAATCTCATAATGAATGTGAGATTAACATGACCCAGGTGTATTAAGTATTAGAGTAGATTTCATTTAATGAAAAAGTTTATTTATTTATTTTTCCCAAATTTGAAAAGGACATAATGACATGCAATACACATACTCACCGTTCCTGCTGGCTCCTCCCCTATATAAAAGTAATTAAGTGATTGTGGTACTAAAACTAGAAGTTCAATTCAACCGAAATAAATACAGTAGAAAATAATTTTATGATCATATATATATATATATATATATATATATATATATATTGTAGTTAGGGGTTATATATATGGAGTAAAACAAATAGTCCAATTAAGATGATGCCAGCGGCTGCCTTGTTCATGCGCCATACGAGTCTATGGAGTATTTGTTAAGGAAAGTGACAATATTAATTGTAGTTTAATTTTTGTAGTCAGTGTAGAGATGGGCATGGGCCTGAAACATTCATGTGTAACTAGTAACACCCACATAAAGATGAGAACTATATAATATCTTCGCTCCATAATAGTAATTGACTTTTTAAAAGAAAATTTTTGTTTTAATTTATTTATCGTTTACAACTTTTTAAAAGAATAAATTATTTATTTGTTATTTACAATTTCTAAGAGAATAAAGGAGTAGTGATGAAATTTCATACAAATTTTAATTCTTAAATAATAGTATTAAATGGATTTCTTAATTCACGAACCACTATTATTATGAAATGGATATAGAAATATATAGGATCATGTCTAAGGAATAAATTCTGATCAAATTTGGTGTAAAGTTGTAGTTTTATACAAATAATAGGGGCTGTTCAGAATACCCTTTCATTATTTAGTGTAGCCTTTATCATCTTTTTAATCTAGTAGAATATGATTCTCCTAACTATCCCATTATTTATTTATTTATTTCATCATCTTCCAATAATACCTTCTCTACATATTACTACCAGCTACTACTCAACCTAACTTTAAGGTAAGCTGATCTGTGAGTATATATAGGATTCACATGCTACACTTGCAATATATATATATATATATATTAAGTTTTGACATATTAGAAGTGTCCTAATTATATATGTATACTATCTGATCAATTTAAAAAATATATAAGAGCAAATTAAATGATGTATATAATGTTTTTTTTTAAAAATCTTTTTAATTAATTAATATATATTTTGAAACGTATATAATAAGTTAAGAAGAATATTTATGCATAGAGTATTATACAAATAAAAGTACAATTATTGAAACTTGAAAGCATGCATGTAATAAGGTGAGTAACAAAATTTAATACCAAAAATTAGATACAATTAAGGTCCATGATGATCCCATGTGGTGGGTCCTAAATTTGAACCATCCACATGCAATAGTGAATGCCTTGTAGATTAAGCCAATACTTTTATAGTACTATACATATATATACTCCATAAAATTAACCAATTCAGAAACATCTCCTTCATATATGTCACTCTCACCCCCCGCCCATTTTGCTTAATCAAACAACCGTTGCCCTCCTACATTTCCATGCACCTTCTAAAATTAATAACGTAATCAATCCGCTATCCCATTTCTTCATTATTTTCTCTCTCCAAAACCAGTACCCCTCTCCCCACCAAATTAAACTTGTAACACCTAACAAATATATATTCAACCTGTCTCAACATATTCCGGTTACCGACATAAAATATGTCACCGTTACTAGCAACTTTTTTTCTTGTTATCGTTGCTATTGCAGATCCAATAAATGGATTGCATCCCAGAAAGCTCCAAGAAGGGTCGGTTCCCGGCTCGCCTGACACGGAAGTCAAGTGCGGTGGTTGCCCTTGCAACAACCCGTGTAACCAAAGTCCTCCGTCACCACCATCACCGCCACCCCCTCCCAAGAAGCCGCCAACGCCAAGCTTCTACTGCCCTCCACCACCATCGTATATTTACATAACCGGTCCACCCGGGAATTTATATCCTGTTGACCCGTATTTTTCGGATGCTACCCGGAGTTTAGTGGTGGGGCTGCCACTTTTAGTGGGATGTGGATTCTTGGGCGTGTTGGCTTTTTGGTGAATTTGATTTCAAATTCCAAGAAAATTAAGAAGGAATTTTATGGGCTCCGGATTCTAAGGATATATGCATGGAACTGGCTAGCAAGCTGCTTAATTAATTTCTCTCCATAACAGTTAACAATCATCTTATTAATTTTCTTTTTCCTTCTTTCTTAATTCGGATTTTGAATAGGTTTATGTTAATGCGATCTTAATGAATTATATAATATGGTTCACTTATTCTCTTAATTTGTTACCATCTTCTATCTCTATTATCCTAGCTTGTTTTGATTGGTAAAGGAAAAAAACACGCATGCATAGGATCGATCACATATTAATTAATTAAGCAAATTTGGAGTTTAATTTTTAATTTAAATGTACAATTATGTTATTCTTAATGGTCAATTCAGTTGTATATAATATGATGTATATTTATAACACTTTCAATTATATATTTAATTAAATTAATGATCCTTAATTATATAATACTCCTACTCCACATGAAAGGTACGTGTTATCCACCACCTTGTGTTTCCACTGCTGTCTTATTTATAATGTTGGCGTTTTTTGGTTCACCATGCATTACTTGGAATGTGATAGATATAAGTACATATATGTCTTTGTTTTCCTTTTCGGTCTCTCTCCTTTTATTGAACCAAGTATAATATGCTTCTTGGTTTTGTTAACTTCAATTATTCTTGTTAACCCCTTAAGAGTTAACTAGGATTATCATTTCTTTCTTTATTTTGTGTTTCTTTAAAAAATAATAATAAAAAGAATTCTTGATCCTCAACTACCACTTAATTCACGCACTAGTTCTCAGCATATATATAACAATATTTGAAGGATGATGAAAGCCATCATATATGGTGCTGGCAAAGATTAGGTGATCAATAATATATGTATATGTATATTTATATCGAAAAATATATATTTTATTATCGTATATCTATTTTTAATTTCTAATTTGAGAAGACACAGAAACTGTTTTTTTTATATATAAAAAACAAATATCTTAAAATAATGACGTAGTAGTTATTGCTAATTTATATTATACATATAAATTGCCATCAATCAACAATGATTGTAAAATGGAATTGAAAGACAAAAGAAGAAGATCCTAGAAATGAAAGTGATCAACATATATACTTTTGGAAAGTGTCTGTAACTTATATTTATTTGAATAACTTAAATCCAAGGATGGTCACAAAGCAGGCAAGTAATTCTTCTCCAATTAAGAACGTACCAACCAATGATTAATTTTCCGATTTATTTTTTTAATTTTCTGTCTAAAATGTTGGTTTTGTTATTTTTTTTCTTTTGTAAACATGCAACATGGTGAAATTAATAAAATAATTTATGAGATTAACAAAAGTGACAATTTTTCAGAGAAAGTAGTAGTAGAGTCAAAGGAAAGTAGTTCTAAAATCCTTATCTTAGGCAGGCGTATGTATGGGAGGGACTAATGGATTTGATGTCAGGGTTTGTGAAGAGGAGTAGATAAAAAGATGAGATCGATTTCGATTTCACCAAATTCTTCGGGCCCACACTTTGAAACAGTCAAAAGTAGGTCCACCATATGTTTATATAAAATTCAATTCGGACAAGGTTGGTTCATCTGTCCAACTAAAATTTAATAAGTAAGTACTACTATTAAGTATTAAAGGAGGTTAATCACAGCTCTAAACAGACATACTGTATTAATATAAGAAAATGATCACTAAAATTAAAAGTGGAATTTTGAAAATGCAGCTGGGTATGATCCAATCAGTGCCCGTGTTCAATTATGATAAACTCAGTGTGTCCCGAGTTTTACTCTTCTTTTGGCCTCACTAATTCAGAACGAGTTTGTAAAAACAATCACATTAATAAGATATTAATTAATCCCATGTCTACAATTTTTATTAATTTTGGTGCTTTCAAAAATATGTAGAAAAAATAAAGTTATCCTAAATACGTACCCTCACTTAAATCAATTGTAGTATTACACACCAATGTTCACAAAATTTTATTTATAGAAATTTTAAAAAAATGAGGTTTAGTATTTTAAAATTAAAATATAATTAAATAGCTTAAAAAGTACTCCCTCCGTCCCTAATTATTTGACATTTTAGAGTTTTTCATTTGTCCTTAATTATTTGGCGTTTGTTCAAATCTAGGAGAATTAATGACAATTTTTCCAAAATTATCCCTCCTATTTTTTTTATACTTTAAACTGTTTCTCTTTCCTTATCCCAACAAAAGATTTAAAGGTATTATAGACAATTAAATACTATATTTAATACTTTCTAATCATTATCTTAATTCTTGTGTTCACCTCTAAAACGTCAAATAATTAGGGAGGGAGGGAGTATAAAGTGCATTAAAGTTTTCTCATTTTTGACTTGGTAATCATCACGCACAAGTCCTCTTAATCATTAAGTAGTACTTTCTAATTAATAGAGCTAGCTAGCTAGCCACAAAAGCACCAAACGAACACAATTTTTGTTTTCTTATTAACTACTCCTACTACTCTCTCACTCTCTTTATTTTCATTTTCATTTCCACTAGCTTTTTTCCTAGGGCCATATATGGCTTCAAAACTTAACAAAATTCTGCTCACCCTACTCTTTTTCTCTATAGTTCTCAATTCTCCGGGCACAACAACAACATCGCAAACTGAGTGCCCATACCCTTGTTATCCACCACCGACCGGCCCCGGAAACCTTCCATCACCACCATCCCAAACAGGGTCTTATCCACCTCCGGCTTTATATTTTAACGTCCCTCCACCGTCAGGTTTCTTACCAAATTACCCTCCGCCACCTTATTATGTCAATGGTGTTGCTGCACCTCCCCCTCCGGATGACCCTATAGTGCCTTGGTTTCCATATTACTACAGGAAGCCTCCACACAGGTCTCATGATCGGTACTCCTCCTCATCAACTGCTTCTCGGGGATGGACGGCTGTGATCTGCTCTGCACATGCCATCTTCTTGTTTTTCTTAATTTGTTTTTTACTTTTTGATCACTAGCTTTCTAAATTGAGTATGTTACTGGGTTAGTTAATAGGGAGTAATTAATTACATTACGTGATTTGATGTAATGATCATGAGAACACACGGACGTACAATTAATTAAGTGATGCTAATCATGCAAGACCGAAATTAAGTTTGACTGCTTAAGGAAATATTGTAGTGATTCTCACGACAAAATTTCATGATTCCTTCCAAAATTTCAGTTTCTAATTAACAACTTCTTACTTTATGTTGTAGTATATATGAATTAAGTCAACAAGAAAAATGGCATGCCACCAGTGATAATATTTGTCTTTCACAAGCATAAATTAAATACGCAATCCGTTCTATAAAGTATAAGAAATGACATTATGATTTTATATAATAAGAATATATAGAAATATTATAAGATTATTAATTCTTTTTTTTTATAAAAAAAAATGTAAAAATAAAAAAGAGAATTTATTTATTTGAGAAATGAGACTGTTGACTCTCTTGTACATGCATTTATACTTCTAAAGTCATTTTACTTTATATTTAATTTGGAACGAAGCAAAAGTTATAAATTTTGCTTTTATATTCTGGTATATGGAGGTAGTAATAATTATAATACACATTATTTTTCTAGGTTTTCATTAATTCATTTGTTTTTTTTATTTAATTTTCTTATGCCTGTATATATGATTAGAGCCATTACGATTCTCATAATTTTCAGAATAAACATAGAGACCTTGTATTATATCTATTTTAGATACATGTAAACTATTTTAAAAAATAGCAATTAACTTAGATACCTCTGTTTACTTTTACTTTGGACTATTTAATCTATATCTTTTATTTTTTGGGACAGTTAGAATAAATGATTAAATTTGTATATACAATGCCAGTGACAGATGATGAGCAAAGAGAAGAGAGGTCACATAAGAACAACCAAGTCAACAAAACATCAATTTGTCATCGATTCTTAAGCTACTTGTGTATACAACAGCCAAGTCCAAACCAAAATACTAATAACTACTAAAATGACTTCCCAAGTCCCAACTATTCTCTTCGTTTCACAATATAAATTGTTTTAAAAAATATTTTTGTATTTTAATATACATTCTCTCCGATTTTTAATATAAGTTATTTTAGAGTTGTGCATAAAAATTAAGAAAATAATTGTATAACATTAAATATAATATCAATTATCTATATTGTCCTTGTATTGAAAAAATAAATTACTATTTATTGGACAAAAAATAGTGAGACAACCAAAATTATATTTAATTCTTGGAGTAATATTAGAAACTAAACAATTAATGTTTACTTAAAATTCTCAAACGACTTATATTTAGGGACAAAAATACTTTTCTAAAACGACTTATATTAAGGGACGGGGGAAGTACAATTTAAGAATTCCAAATAAACATTAATTGTTTAGTTTTCAATATTACCCCAAGTATTAAATATAACTTTGGTTCTTTCACTATTTTTTACTCAATAAATAACATTCTATTTTTTCAATACAAGAACAATATAAGCAATTGATATTATATTTAATATTATACAATTTTTTTTTAATACTTGTGCACAACTCTTAAATAACTTATATTAATGGACGAATAGAGTACCTAACATCCTAATGAATCAACTGGTTTAAACGGTTACAGTTATTAAATTATTATTTTTTCCGTCCCTTAATATAAATCGTTTTAGAGTTAGAGTAAGATTAAGAAAATAATTATATAGCATTATATATAATATCAATTGTATATATTATTATTTGTATTAAAAAAAGATATTATTATTTATTGAATAAAAAATAATAAAAAATTTAAATTATATTTAATACTTAAAATATCATTAAAAATTAAATAATTAATACTTACTTCTAAAACCACTTATATTATAAGGAAGGGAGGGAGTAACTCTTTCCACCAACCGTCAGTCGCTCAGTTGGTGTACACTCTTATTATACATACATGTGGTCTTGGGTATACTCCTCCCTCATGTACATTATATTATTGCAATAACATTGACTTAAAGATACCAAAAAAATAAAAAATAAAATAATAACTATCGCAATTCACCTAAAGATATTAAAAACAAAAAAATAAAAATAAAAAACAAAAGAAATAAAAAATAAATTATTAACTCTTACCTGCGCTGCGCTAGCTATATTCTTTAGATTTAAGTAGCCAGCCAGCCTAGTCATGTAGAGTTGTAGATAGGCTTCTTCATCTTCTTTTCTCTCTTGGGAGTAACTAATAAGATGTGGGCTCCAACAGGAAAGTCACTTGCTTCATAATCCCTGTATGATAAAAATTTGGCCCATTAACCTGCTGCTCTTCCTCTCCCAACACCATCACGGCCTTAATTCCCAAGACCACTCTCCCGAGTTCTATTTTAAATTAGGGCCTAGGCCCAATTTAATGGACTAACTCCTTTTAACCCAATGGTTTTTTTTTTTGGTTCAAAATCTGTACAAATAAGAAGAGAGAGTCCATTGAATTTAGGGGAGGGTTTAAATTCCATCAACCCTTCCCTTCCCTTTGGTGCAATTTCTAGCTTTCTTGCAATTTATTTAAATTATAATTATTATAATTGTGTATTATATAACAAAAACTATTAATCACAAATTTATTTCATTCTAAACTTTTATGAGTCATACTAATTTTAAAGTTTAATACCATCGTTTGACATCAAAAGTCAAATTGTATCTCTAATTCTAGAACGGAGGGAGTATAGGATTATTATTGACTTTTAAAATTTAATTTGAGACATTTTCAAACTCAAAGTTGAGATAAATATTACGAGACAATAAATTTTAGAATAAGTAATGCTTTTTAGATAGTTTACATTATTTATCATTTTATTGACTAAAAAATTTAAGTTTAAAAATGTTTCAATTTGATTTTAAAAAGTTATTAATGACCTCTAAATTTTAGAACAGAGAGAATATTAGATATTTTGCAATTAAAAAAGTTCGAAATTATTTTCAAAAAGACGCATGTATATTTTTAAAAAAATAAATAAATAGATTTTTTAACCTTTTGTTGGTTTTTTTTTTTTGGTTGTGGGGGGTGAGGGTAGGGTTTGTTGTGGGTTAATAATGTACATAAATTTTGGAGGAATGGTGTAGGGGACCAAACCAGTTCTGATCAATATTTATGTCAGTATTTTTCTTGAACAATGTTTCAGTGGATAAGAAACCCAGCACACATAAGGGATTGGGCCCACCACTGAAAGCCAATCCAGTTCAATGAAACTATCCAGTGGTCACAAAATTTGGGCTTGTCCCTGTTGGACCAACTAGCAAATGATAGGGGCAGACCCATGATTTTTGACAAGGGTGGACACGTTTATAAGTAAATAAAAAAAAATATATATTATTAAAATTAATTTTAATTAAAAACACATCAGAAAAAATAAGTCAATTAATTTTAATTAATTGACTTTTGAGTATGCATCAGAAAAAATTCTAATCGATAACATTTAATAGCAGTAAATCTTAAAAAAATATTTATATCAAACACAAAAACAAAACATAATAGAAAAACTAAATAATAAATTAATAATATGAACAAATCAAACACCTAAATCAAAATTATATATTCAGAAATTATGTGTTTATTGATTTAAATACAATTGTAGTAAGTACCATATACAATTAATCACTGCCTGGACCAAAATATATGCACTAGTATATGCTAAAGTTACATAATCAACTCATCTCATTTAATTTCATAAATTTTTGTTCCAATCAATCACAAGGTGGAAAGAAACTAATTGTATCTGTATCCTCCGGTCACACTATATACCAAAATTCGAAATGTTAGAGAAAAATAAGTCATATATAACACCGTCATTTATTTCCGAAACTAAACGATCAAAACTGATCATTTTTTTTAGATATAAACAGAATTAACCGCAAACATTTCTTTCTCTAGATATCAAAGTACGTATTTTTTGTTAGCTTCAAAAGTAGTTACTACACTACGTACCGGTAGTTGATATATATAGTCTGACAGTCAAAGTTTATAGTAGTATTTGATACACAACATATCATGTAAATGTTGAAATTCATGCATAATACTGCTGCTGTGATCAATTGAGGACTGACAGCATATGAGTGCTCCTAGCAAACGACCCCAGCCCAAAGTATAATATGCTGACATTGACAAGATCATGTCATGCACGAACCCATGCATGCATTTCTGATCTATAAAGGGAAAGGGAAAGGGAAAGGGGGAGGGGGAGGGGGAATATTTTATGTTCTTGGTCCAAGTTCATCAAATTTTGAAAAGCTGAAGAAACTTACTCAAGAAAAAGGAAGGGAACTAGTCAGCTAGCTAAGCTAGGTGCTGCGCATTAATAATAAAAGGCAGACTAGACTAAATGGTTTGAGAAGACGATACATTACATCGATCCCCCAACTTTTATGGAAATGTGGCTGTCGTCCCGCCTTTGGTTTCTACTAATTAAAAGGATCGATCTATCGATGGACATGCATACGTACACATCCAATAACAAATAAAAAAATAATAATTAATAATTAAAAAGAAGAAAATAAAAACTCAATGCATTCCATATATATATACGGTCCCCAACCCATTGCTATTTTGGGCCCTCATGTCCGTCCTTCACCCTACACTGATCATGACTTCTCTTTCTCACCCACCAAAATATTTTTATTTTATTTAATTTGGTAATCATTTCTTATTGTTTGCACGTATTTATTCTCATCTGAATCACAGCTTTCAATTTCCATGGTCCAAGACTCAACTCCCACTTGCTTTCATATTTAGATTTAGTGAAACTTGATCAGTAGTTGTTAAGTTACTTTTACTGGAAATTAATAAATTGCATTTCCCAGTATCAGTTAATTACTGAAGCTCCAATTAATACTCTCTTTCCCTTTTTCTTTTTAATTTCCTCCGTAAAAGAAAGATGATTTTATTAAAGACGTAATGATGGAAACTGATGATAAGTTAATGACAGTATATAAATATATATAAAAAGCTCTATAGTGAGCTCTAGTCCGTGTCCATGTTTGAACATATAATAGGTAACATATGTATTTCTTTGGATTTGCTCACTAAATCGAATAATCGATCAATCATTTAAATTAGTCAGCATATATATATATATGATCCCCGTTAAATATGAAGATGAAACCACCCACACGGGTATATATATATATATATATATATATATATATATATATATATATATATATATATTTTTCCCTGTTAATTTATTAAACCTGCATTATGTTAATGCTGCTCTACTATATATATCTGTGTTGATATTTAATTATTTATAATATGTGTAACACGCGCGCGCATATATAATATTGTTTGATTTTCTCCTTAATTCTCCATTTTCATTCATGTGCATGCGATTCCTTATCCTTAAAAGATTCAGCATTAGCAATCCAATTTAAAGATTAGGTGTTTAATTAAAAACTGATCAGGATATATAAAGATATGCTTCATAAGTTCAGTGTATGATTCATCACATGCAATAATGCAGCTGGGCGCATGCGTGGACAGGAAATTTTTGTAAACTTTCGTGGACGGTGGACCAATACACCTGTTTAACCCAACTTATATTAAAGCTTCGACTCTCATGTTACTTGGATACTCTTATATATGCACAGCCTCTCTCTCTCTCTCTTGAATTTCATAAATAAACACACAAAATTCCTATATTCACCGAAAGAAGTTACTAGGTTGCTCCGTCGTATAAATAATACTTTATCCATTTCACAAAAAGAATCCCATATATTTATATTTTTCTTAGTGAATTTATAAAATTCTAAAATTCAAAAATTGTCGTGAATTTATTGATTTAGATTAATGCAATTATTAATATTGTAAATTACTTTAAAAATATTATTTTGAAAATTAAATTAATTCACATTACATTTCAAATTTAATAAAATTTTACTTGTATAAAAGTTTTTTGTGGAACGAATAAAGTAATAAATAATTTTTTGAAAAAAAAAACAGAAAACACAAATTCCATCTTCCTTTCTTTGTGAAAAACTTCATCATCAACACACAATAATGCACAGTACCATACTAGATTTGGCTCGAGTCACTTTTTTTAAAACTTAGCTATATATAGAAGACTAATGTTAGAGACATAAATTATTTTATAAATTACAAATGTGATATACTATACTTTAATATATTGATTAACAAATTGTTTGAATGTAATTTTCGATCCCACATAAATAACTGAGATATTATATACCACATCAATAATTTATAAAATATTTATAAAATAATTTATGTATGTAATATTATTTTATACAGAACACCACATGAATGCAGTATGGGCGTCCCGCGACCACATGAGTATGGGCCCGCATTGTTTTGTCCACGTGTGAACCTGAGCTGTACCATGCTATTACAACTTTTGCCACGCGAGATTTGGTCCTTGCACAGACCTCTCGTCCAATTATGAAGTAAGTATTTGTTAATTTTATGTCTTCCCATATTGATAGACACATCATTAATAGATTTTAATATTTTAATATTTTAATATTTATTATTTATATGTTTATTTTATTTAATTAATATATTTATTTTGTTTTGTAGAATTTAATATTTATTTTTCTTAGAGAGCAAATAAAGAATTTATATCCAACTTTTATAGATGAAAAAGGACTATTGGAGGTTTACTATATAGGTTTACCTAATTTTTTTAATCTAGGATGAAGATGAAATTAAATAATTATTCGTGATAATATTTTTCATCTCTTCTATTATTTATTCTTTTATGTTTAATTGATTTCGCATTTATGTTTCGTTATTGAGATAACTTCGTTTTATATATAGTTCGATTCTTATGTGATTTTAAATTAATTAAGAGTTTTGGATAGATTATTGTTAAGATATTAGTTTTTCATAATCCATGCTTGCTCAAAGAAATTTTGATGGGTTATAGTTAATCCTTAAATGTTCATAATCTATATATGCTTTCCCACGTTAATTGTAAAATTATTAAATTAAAAGGAAGAGAGATCAAAATCATATTTGAATTATAAAATAGAAGAGATTAAATTATATGTTATGTTTATTATTTAATGGATTTAAATTCCTAGCTTATTTCTTCATTATTAGGTTTCATATTTTAGTTAATCAATTTTCAATCTTTATAATTCTAATTCGTCTAAAATAAATATTAAAAATATATTAAAATTAATCTAGTCTCTGTACATGGGTTCGACATGTATTTATCAATTCTTCAATTCAATACTGTGCACTTACGATACATAATTTTAACACATCACATATCATCCATCTCATCTTTATTTATTGGATGGTCTTTCTCATTCCTCTTTTGTTGATCTGAAGCACATATATACAACTTTTTTGGGTACTTGTATTTGGTAAACTTAATTATTTATGTAAAATGGAAAAAAATATATACATATTTGTTTTTGTATTATATAGAATTATTCATTATCATACTTAGTTTTACATAAAGAATGCTAAATATATAGTCAGAGAGTTTGGCAATTAGACAATGTCAGTCATAGTTATAAACATGTCCTCCAATTGTATGATAAATTTGGTTATAAATTATTTTCTCAAGCTTCTTAATATAAAGTCGTTTTAAAAAATATTTTTATTCTTAAATATAAAATCGTTTTGAGAATTTTAAGTATGCATTAATTACTTTATTTTCAATATTACCCCAAGCAATAAATATAACTTTGGTTCTCTTATTATTTTTTACACAATAAATAACACTCTTTTTCCAATACAAGGACAATCTAGACAATTGATAGTATATTTAATGTTTTACAATAATTTTCTTAATATTTATACACAACTCTAAAACGACCTATATTAAGGAACGGAGGGAGTATTACAAAAACAAATATGTACGTATGTATATATATATATATATATATATATATATATATATATATTGCTAACAAAGGAGTTTGTCGAGTACAGATTTAGTGTACGAAAACAAACAAAGTATTAGGATGACACATTAAGAGGGTCCGTAGTGTGTCTCTATATATATGTCTGTCTAGGGTACAAGACAATGTTGAGGCAGTTGAAAAAGAGGCGATTCCAGACACTATTATCTGGCGAACAAATAATATCGTGCATGAACATGATTATGGGTTTATTGTAAACAAAGAGGTGATGATCAAAATACTCCTATCATATGTACGTATACACCACATTGGATTAGAAAAGGATAAGATATCATCTGGCTGGCCTTGTCTCCTTGAATTCCTTCATGCATAATTGCATGTTACCGATGAGATGGATGTCATGAAACCAATTACTCTATACTCCCTCCATCCCATTTTAATAGACATTCTACAGAATTTCACATAAATTAAGAATAGATTATATTTTACTATTTTACCCTTAATTAAGTATTTTGATCTCATTTAATTCTCTATTAACATCAAAATCCTAATTAATTAAGGACGTTTCACATCTTGATAAAAAAAATTCTCTCTCCACCAAAAAAAAAATACCGCCAAATTTTTCTCCAGCTAAACGCAAGTAAAAGAGCAGCATATTGGATCTTATTCTCAATAGACTTCAAACGAGATTGCAATTTTGAATTTCTAAGAATTATTTTGATCGTTACTTTGACATGGCTGCACGACAAAGAAATCGAGCTCCTTTATTTGAAATCGATCTCAATGTCGATTTCGTTGATCATAGAGAGAAAGAAGATAAAGAAGATGAACAAAAAAATTCAATCGTTTGATTTTAACAATAAAACAGAGGAATCAATTTTTCATTCGTTTGATCTTAACAATGAAGCAGAGGAATCAGTTTTACATTCGTTTGATCTTAACAATGAACTGGATATGGAAGATGATGAACACATGGAAGTAGGATCACAATTGCAACAAACAAACTTCAATCCGGGTATTGTATTTTCTTCTTTTAATTTGAACAGAGCCAACATTTTTTCAATCCGGTTTGGTTTGATTCTGTGATTGTATTGTCTTAAAGCTTGCAACTTGCAAGTACGCTAATAAAGTTATCACTTTATCAAAATCTGTTGCTTCTGCTTTGCCATGAGTGTGTTTGTAGCAAATAAAATTGAGGGTAGATTTATAAACAGGGTTGTTGCTTTGGCGCACTATATTTTACTGTAGGTGTGGGATTAACACTAGTATTAAAACTTATACAAATAAAGATAAATAATAATAATAATAATAATAATAATAATAATAATAATAATAATAATAATAATAATAATAATAATAATAATAATAATAATAATAAGATGAATAATGTTAGATACACAAACTATTCCTTCTTTTATGTATTTTGATCCTCAACTGTAATTTGTTGTTTTTAACACACTTAAGTTTACTGCAGATGTTGAATCGTCATCAAGTCACCATACGAAGCTGAGAAATTTAAGGAATGATGAACGCCGAGCTATATATGATATACTACTATAGAAAAGTGTTGATGGAAAATTGAAAAAAGGGACGACTAAATTGGTGGCATCATTATTTTCAATTGGTATTCGCACCGTTCAGCGGATTTAGAAAAAAGCAAAAGCTAATGACGCATATGTTGATGTTTCTCATAACAGGACAAAAAATTGTGGTCGCAAGAGAATTCAAATTGACTTCGATCGATTTCGTGAGGTTCCTTTGCATCAACGAGCAACTATTTGTTCTTTAGCTTATGCCATGAATATGAAAAAGAGCACTTTGTTTAGGCGTGTACAAGACGGAGAAATACGGCGTCATACAAATGCTCTAAAACCTTTTTTGAAGGAAGAAAATAAAATATCGAGATTGCGATTCTGCATATCAATGCTTGAGCAAAGTAGCATACCACATGATCCTATATTCAATGGAATGTTTAATGTTATTCATATTAATGAGAAGTGGTTCAACATGACTAAGAAAACTAAAAATTTCTACTTGCTAGTAGATGAAGAAGATCCGATGCGATCGTGTAAAAGCAAAAACTTCATTAGGAAAGTCATGTTTTTAGCTGCTATAGCGCGTCCAAGGTTTGATGATCAAGGAAATGAATTATTTTCAGGAAAAATTGGTATTTTCCCCTTTGTTACCAAAGAACCGGCTAGAAGAAGTAGCATTAACAGAGCTGCCGGGATAATTGAAACAAAGCCTATAACTTCAGTAACAAGAGAAGTTATAAGGTTTTGCATGATAGAGAAGGTTCTACCTGCAATTAAAGGGAAATGGCCAAAAGAGGATTTTGGATATCCGATATATATTCAACAAGACAATGCAAAAACACATATTAATTTGACCGATATTGATTTTTGTCGAGCTGCTATACAGGATGGGTTTGATATTCGTTTGACATATCAACCTGTGAATTCTCCAGATTTAAATGTTTTAGATCTTGGCTTTTTTAATGCCATTCAACAATTACAGTACAAAGAGGCTCCAAGAAGTGTTGATGAGCTATTACAAGCTGTGGTGAAGTCATTCGATGAGTATCCTACACGGAAGTCTAACCACATATTTCTATCATTGCAATCGTGTATGATAGAAATCATGAAAGACAAAGGTCACAACAAATACAAAATTCCGCATATTAGAAAAGAAGTGTTAGAGAAACGAGGTGAACTTCCAACTCAGATGAAATGTGATCTTGAATTAGTACAAGAAGTTCAAAATTATTTGAATTAATTGGATGAAGGTATTTGTGATGAATTTTCTTTTACAATATCATTAATGTGGTATATGTTAAATCTGATGTGAATATACTTTGGTTGTGCAGATTAGCTGTTGATTGAGTTTATGGGGCTTGAGTTGAGGATTTTTTTTATTTTTGCCTGAATCTGAGCCTACTGATGAAGAAGTAGTTTTTGTGTTTATGGGGCTTGAGTTGAGGATTTTTCTGTTTTGAGTTTTCTGTTGTCTGTGTTGAGTAGATTAGCTGAGCCTACTGATAGCTGTTTTCTGTGTTGAGTAGATTAGCTGAGCCTACTGATGAAGGCAGATTACCATAAACATCAGCATCTTTCACTTTGAACAGAAGGAAAAACATTTGTATTCTCTGTGTTTCCATCTCTGCATTCCGGCCGGGCCTATGTATTCCAAGTGAGGATCATAATGTATAATCTTCCAAGTAATTTTGTTTCTTTTTTCATGTTGGTTAAAGAGATTAAGATTAATACACAGATAATTGTTGCTTGAAATGGCTATCCAAAAGCTACCTGGATTGAATAATCCTTATACTCTTTTTTATCTCTATTCTGCTGAAGGTAAAAAAAGAAAACTAAAACTTGTCCTGAACTATCAAAAACTTAGTTTGAAGAATAAACTTTCTCAAAAAGCAGCTGCAGATGACAGACACCTAAACCGCAATGGGAACCAACAAATATTATTGCAGAAGTTCACTGTTAGCCAGTGGTTGCTAGTGGCAGACTTACATAAATGATGAACTATAAAATAGTTGCAATAAATAATATATATATATATATATTAATGAAAATGGTTGGTGAAAATTATTATGCCACGACATGTTTGTTTCATGTAAACCTTTGCAGGTTTCTTTGAGTATTAACTAGTTATCTTAAACAGTAAAATTCTCAAATATATATGTATGTAATCAAAAAAATTGGCAAAAGTTTGATTCAAGTAGAAGTTAGGAAGCATTGTACAACAAAAACATCATACAAGATTCTCTCAACACAATTGTTTGCTTCCCCAAAAGCATGGCAAGGACCAAACAGAAAGTAATTCTATGAGTCGTACGAGATGCAAAACTAGCAGAATCCTAAAAGAAAACTTGCACCTATACAGAAAGTAGTTCATTTTGGTCATTGCAGCCGTCTTGCTTGCCCGTTGGGAACGGGTGCTCATCACGCCAAGATTAGTAGGCACAACAGAAGTGGGTGAAGTTTCATATTCAGAGGAAGATTCTTCTTCATTCCTCGCTCTTCTTCTCACTCGGGTTGGCCTGGTTGATCGTGGTGCTGGTGTTGGTGGAATATTCGTGCACTCATCCTTGTTAATGTTAATTTCTAGCTCTAACTGCCCTAGAATACACATGAAATATATTAGAGCGAAACAAAATCAGCCGTCTTTCGCCTGATCAAGCTGTAATTCTTCCTCTGGATGTTCATATCCTGTAGCATTGCCATTTATGCCTGGCCACATTGAACGCATGACTGGAATGAAAGACTTAGATATACAATTCTGCATATACAAAAGATGGCATTACAAGGACAGCTTGCACCGACTCACACTCATCAGCTTCTACAGATTTGCACCTATTGAATCTCTCAAGCCCAATAGATAACAGACCAAGCAAAAGACATTCTCTCGTGAAGTTCCAATAAGAGATCTTGGCTTATGGCTTTGTCAACTTCCTGGGGACCATGCCATGTCAAAAGATCAATCAAACTACTGAGTTCATATTCTACTGTTAAGCAAACTATATCATCCCACATTATCATAAAATCAAAAGTATACAATTGAATATATGTCTTCAGACTTCAGATTCTAGAAGAAATCAACAAATAAAATAATTCAAGGAGAAGAGAATGAATTTTCAAGAATTTCGTTGTTGAGTAATTCCAAAGCTTCTGCAAACAAGAGAATGAATTTTCTCCAATAAAACTGCATTTTTCTTCTATTAAAAGCCAATCTAAGCCTCAAATTCAATTTCTGTTTCAGGAGTGACTTTTAGCAAGCATAGGATATGAAGTTGAATGTGAAAATTATAATTTAACTTCCCCTGTAGAGATTTTTTTGATCATGTCCAGCATAAGATTTTTTTGATTCCATTTTTCTGGTCCAAAAAAGGGAAGTTCTTACTTCTCTAAACAAAATGCAGAAATAATATGAATTACAGGCTTTGAAGAAAAAATATGAATTTGTTTTATTTGGATTAAACCAAAATAACCCATAAAATCCTAATTTAAAAAAAAAGTGATAGAGAAGGCAAAACTATCATCCACTAAATGATGATTTTCAACAAACATATAGTTCATTCAAAAATTTAACATTACAACTGACATGGTTAATAAAATTTTGAAAGATACACTTTCAACATAATCCTTACTACTTTTTGCAATTCTTCTTCTTCAAAAGCTTCATCCCCTTCATCTGGAAATTTGTTCAAATCAAATCCTCCACGTTTATTCAAATCAACGAGCAAAGTTTCTTCCCCTTTATCTGGA